>MPNW01000201.1:22856-61942 GCA_011800805.1 Hirudo medicinalis | reverse complement strand
ATAACAATAATAATAATAATAATAATAATAATAATAATGATGATAATAATAATAATAATAATAATAATAACAATAATAATAATAATAATAATAATAGTAATAATAGTAATAATAATAATAACAATAATAATAGTAATAACATTAATAACAATAATAACAATAATAACTATAATGACAATGACAACAATGATAACAATGATAACAATTATAACAATGATAACAATGATAACAATGATAACAACGATAACAATGATAACAATGATAACAATGATAACAACGATAACAATGATAACAATGATAACAATGATAACAATAATAACAATAATAACAATAACAATAATAACAATAATAATAATAATAATAATAATGGATTTTTATTTGTGGATGAAGCCACACAAAGACTGGATAATAAAAATAAATTCGTTGCACCACTGAACAATTTCCTGCTTCGTTGCAAATTCGATCAGTTTATCAATAAAGTACGTACTGGTTATCAGTTGTTAAGTGTCACGTGATAACTTATTTGAGGACGCAACTTTTGTTTTCGACCACCTGAAAGTCTTTTATTACTTCACCGTGTAATAACCAGAATATTTAAGTTAATCTTCTTCAGGAGAACATTAAAAGTAGATTTAATGCAATTATTCCAATTTTACGCCTGTCAAACTTGCATTTAAATATTTGATTAAATGTGACTTTTTTTGTCTAATTCTGCATACAAATTCATATTGACCGCACATTTGAAACTGGTTAATAACACTAAAATAGTTTGTTACAGCAACTTGGGAAAAAGTTGTCCGCCAGCGACGCTGCGAGCAGGATTTGAACCTGCGCGGGAATATCCCATTGGATTTCGAGTCCAACGCCTTAACCACTCGGCCATCGCAGCTCCACGCCTTACAACACAATATTCTCGATAGTAATCGATTCCTGCTTACAATCTTGAAAAAAGAATTCAAATATTTTAAACTTTTTGAAAATAGAGAAATATTGTAAATAAACATTACATGTACAGCTTATTTTCTGTTCCAGAATGGTGGCTTAACAAGAGCAATATTCAAAGATCAGCATCACATCAACAAGATCAACATAGCAACCTTACGATGCAGATGATCCACGGTTAAACACATCACCATCTCGAACAGTGAAACGCAGGCATAACAAAATCACAAAATCACAAAATCCAGAGAATGTCCATAGCTCTCATTATATTACTCGTCCTCATCGTGTTGTGTGGCATTGTAGGCTCCATATATGCCTATCTCTACTTCACCAGAATTAACCCCACATGCCTAAGAAGGTCTCGCCTTTACTCCCAGACGGGGGTGGGTGCCGCTGTTCAAGTGGGGGACGACGGAGGGGGGCCCGGGGGGCTTTCACAAACTATGACGTCATCGACCCACGTGTTTCTATTCAGAAAGTGAAGCGCATAATCGTCGTCATCATGACCATAATCACGTGAAGGTCCATAAACAACTTCTCGGTCGCCTTTGCTTGCAGTACAGTACTGACGCTTTACAGGAAATAAGAATTGCTGCTTTCAGAGAGAATGTCCGCTCGAATCCTGCAAATATTTTCGAAATTCTGAATATTTAAACATCCAAGCATTAAAATGGAAAGACTTTCTCATTTTGTGTGGCTTGATTGGCACTTTTTATTTTCCTTTTTCTTTACACGTTTTATAAATACGAGTGTTAGATGTTAGTCGGGCATCGCTGTTGTGATACGGTTTTATTGTCGCACCATGGTATCACTGCAACATTGTATCAATGTATCACTGCAACATTGTATCAATGTATCACTGCAACATTGTATCAATGTATCACTGCATATTGTATCAATGTATCTCTGCAACATTGTATCAATGTATCACTGCAACATTGTATCAATGTATCACTGCAACATTGTATCATTGTATAACTGCATATTGTATCAATGTATCTCTGCAACATTGTATCAATGTATCACTGAAACATTGTATCAATGTATCACTGCAACATTGTATCAATGTATCACTGCAACATTGTATCATTGTATCACTGCATATTGTATCAATGTATCTCTGCAACATTGTATCAATGTATCACTGCATATTGTATCAATGTATCTCTGCAACATTGTATCAATGTATCACTGAAACATTGTATCAATGTATCACTGCAACATTGTATCAATGTATCACTGCAACATTGTATCAATGTATCACTGCAACATTGTATCATTGTATCACTGCATATTGTATCAATGTATCTCTGCAACATTGTATCAATGTATCACTGAAACATTGTATCAATGTATCACTGCAACATTGTATCATTGTATCACTGCAACATTGTATCAATGTATCACTGCATATTGTATCAATGTATCACTGCAACATTGTATCAATGTATCACTGCAACATTGTATCAATGTATCACTGCATATTGTATCAATGTATCACTGCAACATTGTATCAATGTATCACTGCATATTGTATCAATGTATCACTGCAACATTGTATCAATGTATCACTGCAACATTGTATCAATGTATCACTGCAACATTGTATCATTGTATCACTGCAACATTGTATCATTGTATCACTGCAACATTGTATCATTGTATCACTGTACCATCGCACCTATGATGATGTTTCGATGGATGCTTTGAATTCGGTTTCATCTTAAGACACGGATGAGGTGAAGTGGTGCCCTCCTATGCAAGACCTGGAAACATCATGTTGAGCCTTCGATCATTTTTTTTTTCTTTCCTGGAAATTCTCGAAGGATTGGCTCGCTTATTCTGTCGATTGCTGTTCTCGTGTCGTCCTTTTCATTATTCTTGTTGTCGTTATTAAACTTACCTTTGCTTAAAATATTATTTGCACAATTTCACCAGTTAATCATTATTGCAATAATTAAGTTATCATTTGGTTGTTCTACTTAATAAAATATTTATCAATATAGGATATATAAATGTCATTATTGTTGCTATTTTTTAATAACTTTGGCGTGTAATAACTGTTACGACGCATGCCCGCATTCGCTCTTAATGAAAATTTCCAAATCTAAGAACTAAGGGCTGGTTGCAAGCTTTACTAATAATTAATTTGTGGCATTACTTATATTTGAATTACGACAATTCATAACATGTGTCATCAACATCATCATTGAAATTCGCAATCACGACAAAATTAAATTGTTAATTTCTAAATTAAATTTAACTTTTCGGAGGAACAAATACAATTATAAAATAGTAAATGATATCAATTTAAAACAAAATGATTAATAATAATAATAATAATAATAATAAATGCTTAATCCCATTTATTTGGACCACGTACGGAAGTAAGAAGAGTGAAGAGATGCGGACATTTTGTTTTTTTTTGCTCTGTTTTTGGTTCTCCCACTAAGGATGAATCGTCTGCTCTTTCTTTGCCTCACGTGATGTTGATGACCAATCGTAGTACATTATTTTAACGTGTGACGTGTTTTCAGACAATTTTTCTTCAAAACGAAGTTTTCTTTGCTTCTGTGTTTTTGTCGGGTTAAAATGGAGAGCCATTTCTAGCTGTCCCTTGAAAAACATATTGTATTAGAAATACATACATCGATCAAGCATAATTTATGTGCATTTATGGATCGTAATTGTCGTCTAATGATTTATTTGTATTTATGAATTATAGTTATCGTCTGCATTCCGTCTAAAGAATATTTTACTTGCTCAGATGTCATACGGTTTGATGTTCTTCAGTTCATTTTCAAGAACTTAGTGCGAGAATTTTAAGGAATCATGTCGTGTTTGTGATTATTATAATGAAAATTATAAATTATTATAAAAAAATATAAATTATTATAAGGAAAATTATAATGGTTGATAAATAGGTACAATTCAAACAAATATTTCAAAGCATTTTCATCAAACATCTGGCATAAAATTCACTTTTCACCGATAAGAATTGGGGTCTTAACAATAAGTAAAACATATTTGTTAACAACCCGCGATGTTTAATTGTAATTACGAGACTAAAATTTATAATGTGTTCCGAAGTCTCAGGATTATAAATGCAGTTAATTATTTATTAACTCAATTTACATCTAAATTATCAATATTATTTTTCAATATTTTTTTCTGTTAATAATAATAATAACAAAGTTGAATGAAAACAAATTGGAAACTAAACTAGTTCGTTCAAAAATATAGTACACTCATCACAGATGTTAGAAAAGTTCAGGGCTCAGTGATAGAAACAAGAATGAAGATGAAATAAACAATGAAAGAAGACATAATAACATCACAGACATTCTTTTCAACTCCAAGTATAAAGGCAAAGAACTTGTGTGAAAGCTCCTGAAAGGAGATAAAAAAAAAAAATGTTTAACGATATTATTGTAATATTCAGAATTGGTAAAAAAGTTGAAAATGATTCAAACCCAGGACATGTTCGGACGAAGTTTGACAACCAAAGTACCAAGAACATGGGTCTGGACAACAGCAGCGGTTTGAAAGATATTGAAATCTCAAGTAAAGTTTTTCATTAATATTTTGAATGTGGAAAATAGAAATAAAAATGTTATTAATAATAATAACTCGGGTTTCGGGTCCAAGCTTATATTAGCTTGCGTCGTAGCAATCTCTTTGGAAAAGGCGCTACATAAATCGTTCGACGCTTCCGGCGCGATGCCTAAAAATAGCGATTACGCTAAATAAATTGAACTTTTCCTGTTCACAGGAAGTAACCTTTGCAACCTCTTGCTTGAGATTGTAATTCAACCGATAGATGGCGTGCCATTGAATAGGGATTTTATAGAATATATAATATTTACAGAATATTATTCAGAGAAATTGTTCTCTAATGTTGTTCGTTTTAAGAACTGGACAACAGTTCATTTTAAACTTGTTTGCAAATTGGTTCTGAATGGTTCTGCAGGGCAATAAAAAATGTTTTATAAATTGAAAGTGAAATTATAACCCTTAACATTAACAATTGTGAATTTTTTTCTTTTGAAGGCCTTTAGAATAATTTATCTGTCAATCGATTCTAGAGCACAAAAAGTGAGGAGCCTTCAACCTCAAAGTCTCTTGCGAATTGTTTGTCAAAACTTTTCGCAGCGTTAAACATCGTGAAAGGCAGTAATGAATCACTTTGCATGCTAGTGATTTTACAAGCAAAAACATTTTTAAAATCCTGACTTTAGGATGGATCTTTCACCTCGGAAACATTTGTAGAACAAAATTTTGATGATCTTCCTTGCAATGTAGCATTTCAGTAATCAAATAGTAAGCAAATCATGAATAAAAATCATGATTTAAATCAATAAAGTTTTAATTCATAGTTTTGATATTTGACTGGTGTGATGATATTGTTGTTGTGTGTGTGTTCTTTCGATTTAATAAAAGACTTGAGTTCTAGTAATAATTATTATTATATTTTATATTAGTTCTAGCAATAATAATTTTGTTTTGTGGGAATCATGTCAGCTGCTGGACGAAAAAGAGACCAAATTTGGAGTTGTTTCAGTGAATTGCCTGCTGGTAGAAAAAATGAATGGGATATAGAGCAATGTATAAAGAGTCTTTAGTGAGTCTGTCAAAACTCTTAATCTGGACTGTTTTGTGATAAAAACAACAAAATCGGAAGTGATTGAAGAGCAAATTGCCAAGTTTATACATGCAACAAATTCATCATTTAGGATTATTGAACTTGAAGAATTTATTCGCATGATTCAGCTTTTGCGACCTGGCTACCATCCACCCGGTCGATTCGATATTAGTGGGAGGTTGTTAAACAATGTTCACAAAAAGTGTCCTGAAAGCAGAAATAGAAATGCTAGAAGAAAAAATAGTATGCATGAGTCTTGATGGCTGGAGCGATGTCCACAATGAGCCAGTCATTTGTGCTACTGTGACAACATAAAAATCTGAAATATTTCTTGTCGATACAGTTGACACTTCTGGTAATGCTCACTCTGCTGATTATCTTAAAGTCGAGGTCAATTCATTGGATACTGATGAAATTGACGGACTGTTTTTAACAATTTCATAGACAGCTTATTGACTTATATGCATTTGAATTTCAATCTTCAACAGTATTATTCGTTTGTTAATATGAAATAAACAATTAAACATCAAAGCAAAACTAGAGTGAAGACCTTTAAATAACTACAGCTGCAGTAACCTGGAAGAAAATGCGAAACATTTTGGGAGAAATTCTAATATAAATCACAAACCGATTTAAATCAAACGTCGGAATTTCTGCTTTTTAATAAAAATTCGTCATTCGCATCTACCCTGATTTAAAATTAATTGCAGAAGCAATGTGCCAAAGCCAGACATCGCTAATAAAAGATTTTTATTGTAAACCTTATTAGTTATTAAAGACTTTGAGCATTTTTTATTCATTCTAAAAATCATCAAATTGTGATTTGCAATCAAAATGAACGGCATAGTGAATGAAAGAATTACGTAGGAACTGTCAATCATATTTTAAAAATATTATCTTTTTTTGTGCTTTGGTAATTTAGGAAATAACTAATAATTTCGTCAAAAATTCTATCAAATGTAATAAATATTATGAATTAATAAGCAAACAAAACGCATCGCGCACATTTGTTTGTTGAAAAGGAAATTTGACTGCGACAAGTTTCTAAGCGATATTTGTCAACATAAGAGGCATATCATCAGTAATTTCCGACAGGATACATGACTCGAGAAGTGATGATGCCCCTAACTTGAAAGACAACATTATGGCTCTTAATCGGGAGTCGATGGCTGTGCAGTTTGATCTGGACGGATCAGATTTCGAAGCCATTGAAAACATTGGGTCTGGCGCTTACGGCGTTGTCTGCTCAGCTGTTGATAAAAAGTCAGGAGCTCGAGTTGCCATTAAGAAGATATCGGACATCTTTGCACAGCCAACGATAGCCATGAGAACGTACAGAGAAATAAAAATTCTCCGACATTTCAAACACGAAAACATCATTGGCATAAAAAACATATTGAATTCCAAGGAAAACGACAAAGTTAAAGACATATACATCGTGTTCAACTTGATGGAAACCGATCTTCACAGGGTTATCTATTCCTCACAGCCTTTGTCTCTGGAACACATTCGTTACTTTTTGTACCAAGTCGTTAGGGGTTTGAAATTTATTCATTCCGCTAATATTTTACATCGAGATTTGAAGCCCAGTAATCTCCTTGTGAATGAGAACTGTGATTTGAAGATTGGTGATTTTGGTAAGAAAAATAATTTTTTTGGTTTCTGTATGTTGTAATAAGATCTAAGATATTTAATATTCAATTACTAATTATATGCATTGACTTGTAATCAATGTTTTGAAGCAAATATTTTTACAAATAATTTTAAGGCTTAAAGCCATATCTAACCAGTCACAAAGTTTGTGATATCTTGAACATTAAAATGCAAATTCTAAGGAATGGCAAGGGGCATTTCGTCAACGACCGATGATGAATCAGAGAGACAACTGACTCACTACGTGGCTACCAGGTGGTACCGGGCCCCTGAACTTCTCTTGCAGTCTCCTGACTATTCAACTGCTGTTGACATGTGGTCAGTTGGATGCATTCTGGCTGAACTCATCAACAGGAAGACACTTTTTCCAGGTATGTGACTAATTTGATTCAATCTCCCTGAATTTATTTTAATTTGTTCAATTTATTGAGTAATAATTTATTTGCATGTTGCTAAGAATAGATGTTTTTTCAAATTTGGATTTATTTTGGTCACAAGGATGTTTTTATGTCACAAAATTATGAAGAAATGTTTTAAAATAAATTATTTAGGCAGAAACATGCTTCATCAGCTTGAGCTAATCTTCAGTTTCTTTGGAGCACCTTCCAACAATTGCATGGACATGTCATTCTCTGACAAGATCAGGAGATTTATCAAGTACAGTGAGTACTTTTAAAATATTCACATAAAAATGATTACTTATTCAAATAATATTTCATAATTGTTATAGACTGTAAGAAAATTTCTTGTACTTATCATTATAATTTTCCAACTTATTATGAATACACCAGCTCATTGGGATCATTCTGAAAATACCTGAAATGCATTTTATTGGAATTTATTGTAAAATGTTTGTTTAAGAATACGAACTCAACAAGATCCACCAAGAAGATATTTCCTCCAAATTCCTCGGAGCATCGAAAGATGGACTGAGTCTTCTCTCGGGTCTCCTTCAACTCGATTCCTGCAGGAGGTTCTCAGCAGTCGAGGTGCTGGAGCACCAATTTCTCGCGACTTACCACGACCCGACCGACGAACCCATTTGTTCGAGACTATTTGATTTCAGCTTCGAACAGGAATTTAAGAAGTACTCTGGTCCCCAGAATGTTGTGAGTACATTAGTTTTGATTTTCAATGAATTTTATTTTGATCTCACTTTCCATACATTTAGGATTCTTAAATGAGAGTAATTTAAATCCTCATTACTGGTTTGTTTCAAAGGATAAACTTTGCAATCTCCTCCGACATTCGATCGACGAGGAGATACAAAGGTACGAACGCCTCATCGATTTTCCTGCTGCGATGATGAACCTACCGAAGTCTCGCGTGGTTCCTTATGAGAAGGAAACATCATTGCCTGAAACTTCTCATCATTTCACCAAAATAAAGAATAACAACCTCCTGGCAGCAGGAAACGAGGATCTCTGCTCAACTGCCGACTCACACGAACCTCGGGAATGCGGGTCAGAAATGACTCATCCAGCAGTCACAACATCGGATAATTCCATCAAATCCAATTTTCCAGTGAAACCGAGCAAAGTCTGTGCAAATTCCGACCCGACGGACGTGGACATGTTGAGCGCCAAACTGGGATCGGCTTCCATCAGGGACGTCGAGATGCCTTCGCCCGTCACTCGGTCGTTGAATTCGGAGACGACCGAGGTTCAATCTACCGGAACTTTGTCGGACTTCAGAGCCTCCTCGAGTGAGAGCGAATCGAACACCACCGATGCTAATGCAGAAACATCAATCGACTCGCAGGAGAAATCATTAGAAGGTACAAGTTCTTTACTGGAATCGAGAAGCGACAAAAACTCATCGTATCAATTCGAAAGTCAAACATCAGATGCAAAGGCAAAAATCAAGGCCGCCTTGTTGTTCAATTCTGAACTGAAGAAAGAGCGAATGAGTTAGATTTATTATTATACATCGAATCCACATTTACATTGCTTCAGTGCTTGGTGATGTACGTAGGCAGGCCTTAGTAAATGTAGTTTTATTTAAATGTCATCATAATTATTTGTTTATTAATACCAAAACTTCAAGACAGAATTTCATATTTATTCCTTTAAGGGCTGGTCATCGAGAGCACGAAAAACACAAAACAACCAGTGACAGCATTGCAGAGGCAGAAGGAACGAGAGGAGAAGAGGAGGTTGAAGATGGAACGAGCACTCAGGAGGAAGGAGAAGCTGAAGGATGGAATTCTTAAACATTCTGGTAATCATTGGATCTTATCTGTTATTGCCATTATTATTATTATTATTACTATTGTTATTATTATTACTATTATCATTATTATTACTATTATTATTATTGTTGTTGTCGTCGTTACTATTATTATTACAGTTGTGATTTAATGGCAAATTTTATGGATTTGTAATTAAATGACCTTTTTTTTTAAATTTCACAGAGAAATTATCTTATGATGACAAGAAACTGTTGGAGAGATGGAATAACATGCAGAAACATCTCAGAGTGGAGAACTCGAATGGGGAGCAGTTGGGGCACAGGGTGGACCTCTTTAAACAGGGTCCAGGTGCTTCTGAAAAATCTTTTGTGTCACTGCCTTCTTATCAAGAAGGTGAAGATTTCACTCTCCTTGCTTCTGAAATCTCCGACACCAATAAAACAGAGGGGATGCAGACTCCTCTCGGCTTCTTTGCCGAAGCCCGCCAAGGCCCGGAGAGCAAAGTGAATACATTTTCTGGCATCGTTCCGCCCGTGGCGTCCTTCCCCGTGATAGAACAAACTTTCCCGACGACGGTCGGCAATCGGAACATCATTCTATTCAGAGACGAAAACTCTGAACCCTTAATGTCGTCGAGAATTGCAACTTTGAAGAATTACCCTCATTATCAGAGTCGAAGCATCCATTCAAAAGACAGACAGCACCATTTGAACCACCTTGATTTTATTGCTAAAAGGTGTCAATTTTCTACTTCTGTTAATTTTTTCACTTCAAATTGTCATCCAGTTGCAACTTCTTTACCAACAATATCAACCATCCTACCTCCCAACAACGACAACATCCTGAGAATAAACAAAGAACTGATCAAGTTGTCCGACATCAAAGAGAGGTTTGTTCCAAACAATAATTCGTTTAATCACTATGCAATTAGCATATTTATGCAAATGTGCTGCACAAATAATGTAATAAAATAATTTGGAACATAAACAAAAATCAAGGAAGTTCATGAGCCCCCTGTGCCAACGTGTTCTAAAAAACCTAAAAAAACATGTTCTAAGCCTACCCAGGGCACTCCCTGGCGGCACGGGCCGGGTCGCGAACAGTTCACATTGCGACTGTTTCTGTTAGGACCGCATGCAGGAATGCAACTCATTCAGCCAACCTGTTTTCTAAACTGTTGTCGATGTTATGCAATCTGTTTGACGCATCAAACGAAAGTGTTTCAAATGATAATGTTTCAATGGCCTTGAAGTATTTCAATGAATGGATTCACTTTTAATTTATGTCACTTTAAAGATTATCAAACATTCATTCATTCATTCACTTGTTGATGTTTACAGTCAAGAATCTGCTCCCCTATCAGCCACTCTTTTGGCAGATTGGAGGGAAATGACAAAAGAGATCGATGCCGGAGACCTCGAGGCAGCTGTACTTGACTTCGAGCATGCCCCTACAAAAATCAATCTCTGTGACATCAATTCAATGCTGCCACATTCTTGATGAATTCTTATTCAAGTCGGCTAAGAGGCACATTTGCTAATTTTCAACTGGTTATTTGTTTTTAATGAAATAATAATAAGAACTAATTTGTGTGGTGCCTCAAGCATGGCATCAGAGCCACCTTGTGACTTCGATTCTTTATGTCTCTGAATGATTTCCTGATGAGATACATCTTCATATCGTTCTTTAAGATCTCCAGGGTTGTTGAGATTCCACGAGGTGGAGGATAGCATTCCAGGTGGCAGGTGAGGCACATGAAAAGCAAG
Organism: Hirudo medicinalis; assembly: GCA_011800805.1. Classification (NCBI taxonomy): domain Eukaryota; kingdom Metazoa; phylum Annelida; class Clitellata; order Hirudinida; family Hirudinidae; genus Hirudo; species Hirudo medicinalis. The sequence goes on along the minus strand of MPNW01000201.1, from coordinate 50,748 downwards.
TGATGGACTCTTTGAGACGGATGAAGTTGTGAATGTCGGTTGCAAGTAACTTTATGAATCTTATTTTAATAAGGCACTCCAAGCAATTAAATTAGTGGAAAGACTTGCCAAAACCAGATAAAGACATATAATTCAGGTTGAGCACCAAGTTAGAGGTTTAGCTAATTAAAGCTAATTGAATTAATTATTTAGATTTTAAAATGAAAGTCAGGATTAGAGTCATCTGATTTATCTCCATGCACTTTGAGGTGGTGCTTCTGGAGGAATGAGACCTGGAGTTAGGAAAAAACTGGTTGTGGTGCCGTCTAGGTCAGAGTGAGTTATGAGGACCCTATTTTCAAGAAAAGTATTTAATGAGCTTAATTTAATCATTGGAATAAATGGAATAATTGTAGAGATTGTCTACCTGCTTGCATCTCCCTTTAGCGTTTCTAATTGATTCATTGTGAAACCGGTTGAGGAAAACTGAGTTTTGATCTCCCGAACGTTTGATACTTCACGATGAACTGAGTCTTCTTGTTCCATGGCCTTTTGAGCGCGGAAAGTGTTGCATCGAGCGATAATATCCTAATGTTTACAAATCGACTTTAGGTTTGGAAAGATATTGAAACATCTTATTCTTTTTGTAAAATCGAGAAGTAAAATGTAATATCCAGTAAAATATTTTGATTTTACACGGCAGTATGCACATATTAGTTTATAGAATTAGTACATAATTTTTAAACACTCGTAATAAGTCTCAAATCAAGTGTTGGCCAAACATAAAATATTCAGCACATAACATGTAGTCGAAATCTATTTATTTTGGTTTGTTCTTATTACGCGGCATTTAAGTTTACCTTTTCTATTAATATTTACTAGTCCAAGCACTCACGTCTTACCTGTCCAGGCATGCAGGCTCGTCGTTTGTTTTACACCCGGAACTGCCTTCCATGATTTGTTTATCAACACTTGTTTACAACAAAGAGAACTTTATGTCACAGGCTTCATTTAGCACAAAGCTATTGTAACATCGAACAAAAGGAACTCACCTGTTAATTTTTATATCACTGTTAATTTTTGCGAGATTTCATTCATGAATCGGATGTAACGTTTTAAAGCTGAGGTAACTGCTTACAACATTGTGCATCATTGGTTTAGTGTGAGGTTCACAGGAATTGGTCTTTCAATTAATTGGATTTCGATCCATTTCTCAGGGTAATTAACTTCTCTAAAGTACAGATTAAATTGTTTAATCAAGCCATGGTTATTCACGTGTTAAATTAAACTTTTAACAACTTTGACATGATTTTCGCGTCAAATTCTGCCTCTATTTTTTTTGTACTCTAACCTTTATAATTGTTGATGTTATTGCTAGTTATGCAGCTCTGTCTGAGAAAATCAATTTTTGGCAATCACCAACGGCTTCAATTACATTAAAATGTTAAATATTTGAATTTAATTAGCCAGTATTGGAGTTATTATTTGATAATTTGAAAGAATAGTTAATTCCGACAAATTAAAATCATATCTTCTTTCTCAAGCACCACTTTATAAGTATGAAGTTCTAGTGAAGAACCACCCAAGCCATAAAAGAAATGAATTGGAAATGTTGGAAAGGGAAGGAGAAACGTGAGTTGTTTTTTTATAATTTTAAATCTTGGAATTTAAAATCATCATTTAAATCATTGATTTTCTTCATTGATTAAGAATGTCTTTATCAGAAATCAAATGTTATTACAATAAAGTTGTAACTTACTGCAATTTGGAGAATGTGTTGCATTTCCAATGATGTACAAATTACATGAATGTAACTTTTATTGTAATCTAAACACATTTTGTTTTTTCTGAGAATTTTGCACTTTAATGTTATTAATATTCTAAATATAAAAAACATATTAAATAAATGTTTTCAATGACTTGTTTTAATGAAGTTATTTTGATCATCTTTTAGCATTGAGAAACAGAGTATTGAGAGCAAATGATCCAATTTTCAACTCAAAGTACAAATATGCTGTTAGTTCTGTTCTCGTTCATTACAGGGTGTCCTTGGGGACTAACTAAAACTAACAAATAACTAACAAGTGCAATTGAACTTGGTTGGAAATTATTGCTGTTCAAGAAATTTTACAAAAAAGCACATTAAGTAACTAAAATCCATATATTTTCAACATTTATAAATTTCAGAACAATCACATTTCAACGTCCAAGTACAACATCCTCACCTTTCTTCCTCTCAACCTGTTCGAACAGTTCACCAGATTGGCCAACATTTATTTCTTATTTCTTCTCATCCTGCAGGTGGTGTTTTGCATTTTGTTCTTTTTCCGTAAATAATTAACAAACACTTTATTACTTATTGTAAACATTATATTTAAATTTTTGAATGACTTCATAATTACAATGTTTAAGTGTTGTTTGATGTCTGTGATGAAGGTTCAAAAATGCAGCATTTGTGGATTAAATAAATATCGAGTTGAAACTTGAAATTAGCATGTTAATTATTCTGTTATTAATAATGCCTTGGTTGTCGTTAGTTGCGAGTGTTAATAATTTGATTATTATTATTAGTAATTATTAATTTTTTTTTTATTATCAACTTTGGTCAAAGGGTTGTTCGACCTCTTACATGACTAAGTGAACTTAAGAAAACAGAAATGCACAAATTTGAGCAAAAGCAACAATGACAGTAAAAAACTAAACTAAGCTCTTTTTGTTATTTTGTTATTATCACTAATAATAATGATAAATAATAACATTAAGTGCAAAACCTGCAATCTTCTGAAAGCACATAAATTAAGGTTAAAGCAGGATCCTGTGTGTGTTATTAGTAACATGAAACAGTTTCTCAATAATCTCTGATCAAGATGAGAATGTTGATGATGATGATGATGATGATGACGATGACGACGACGATGACGACGACGACGACGATGAGGAAGACATGCTTGCTGTTTTAAGGTGACAATTAATTTAATTGAATAACCTCTTACTTTATTATTTAGTTTACAATCCCATCACTAATCATAAAAAGATCCATCTGAAGATTATATTGAACTCTGCAACCTCTGTGTCTTGCAACCTTTATGATTGAGTCTAAGTCTCCAAGAACTAAGCAGTATGAATGAAATACTGCGTAATTATTTATTTTCAAAGTACTTGAATTCAGTTCAGAGTTCACTAATCTATTTTTATTATTCTAGTAAATTAAAGGTTGTCAAGAACAGATTGATTGATTAAGTAATAAGGGATTTAAACCAATCTCTAACATGTCAGCATCATAACAGATCATTCCTTACATTTCCTCTCTCAATGCGGTTACTACGGCGATCCCCCTGTTGGCTGTGTTGTCGTTGACCCTAATTAAGGACCTTTACGATGACATTGTAAGTCTCGACACTCATCCTAACAGCTTCCCGCACGCTCACTCATCACTGCTTCGATTACCATTGGCTTGTCTTTGCATTCTTTTTTTTTTTGTATTCATTTTTAGGTAAATTAATATTCACTGCGAGATCCTGCTTCTCTGTCTCCAAACTGTCAAAGGCTTTGTTTTGCAGTAGGTGTCGACACCCACTTATCGTTTAGATGATCTGTTAGTGTGGGACTACTCCTGCAGTGTCTCATTACACGTTACATTGCATTGCATGCAACAATGAGCAGAAACATCTGAATGTTAATCTTAAATTTGTTATTTTTAAAAAGACATTTTTATAGTCTATAGTTTATCATTTATCAGTTGAAGAAAAACAATGGAAATTGCAAAACTAATCAGGAAAATTAGTTAATTAATTAACTTAATTGGACCCACTTAAAAGATTATGATAATAGTAACAGTGCAATAATGATAATAGTGTTGTTCACTCAAGCAATTAATGGGAACAATTTTCAATTGGGCGATCATTTGATGATTACAGATCATTTGATGATTACAGATCATTTGATGATTACAGATCATTTGATGATTACAGATCATTTGATGATTACAGATCATTTGATGATTACAGATCATTTGATGATTACAGATCATTTGATGATTACGCAGCAGGAATAATTGCTGACAATTATCAGTTCATCTGTTAACACACTCAACAAGAGGCATGCTAAATAAGCACAGTCTGACAACACCTTTCAGTTCTTGGAGGTTTCTCATGCTTGTTAACTTAAGTATTAAGTTAATGTATAAGTATTGGGGCCTTTAATAGAAGGCTTGCTCAAAATGTTGCTCATTTGGGCATTGCCACATTTGTACAACATTTGTATAACATTTGTACAACATTTGTACAACGTTTGTACAACATTTGTACAACAGAAAGTTAAACCTGGGAGTGCATTTAGAAGTTTTCACGTCTCCAATTGTTCATATGATGGATGCATCTCATTGTTCCAGTGTAACCCGTCTAGTTTGGATCAATTGTGCCATAAATTATCAAAGCAAACATTGTTACAAAAAAATTATATAATAATTGTTATAAATACCCACATTGAATAATTTAATATGTAATATTTGGAGTAAACATTAACATAAAAGACAGGCCAAAGAGACAGCTGAGCAGCACTTAGCAGAATGATATGTTATTCCATCTTAGAACAGCCTCATTCTACAAATAAAAATTAAAACCAAGTTAGAAATAAAGTGGTTTTAGTTGAAAATACGATTAAGTGGAATTGCAAATGGTATCTTTCCAGTTGATTCCTCAAATTTCATCTCTCGGCTGGGAAACCACGGTCGTGCCACTGGCAGTGGTGCTTGCTTTTAGTGCTTTCAAGGATGCTTTTGACGACATCGTGAGTATTGTTGATTAATGTCATAACGTGGCAATATTGCGATTCTGTTTTCTGACATCTTCAGTCATTTTAATGTGCTTCGATACAATTTTCACGATGATTTCGACTTGAATTTATTTCCGTTTCACCATAAATTTGATTTCTTTTTCATGTTAGATTGATTTCATTTTGATTGGTTTCAGCTTTCTTTTGTGTCTCAACATATTTTCATTCTTCACAAATTAATGAAATATTAGTTACTTTTTGTATTTGAAATTAAGATTGTTTAAGTTGTTAACAACAACCTTAAGTATTCATTAATTATGATACCAAATTAATAATTTAATTCCAAATAAGACTTGGTTAAGTGCAGGTTTTCCCTCATAATTATTTAATTACATTCCATATTTTTTTTAAACAATAATTAGAGGATTGATTTCCAAATATTATGAAAATTGTTAAAATCCATAATTTATGGACATTTTGCAACCTTTTGTAAAATTAATGAATGATTTACTTTCTCGAACCTCTCGGATTTGACCTCCAATATTTTGATCTGCCTAGCAACGCCATCTAAGCGACAGAAAAGTAAACAACAGATCCTCCTGGGTTTTGAGAGATGGTGAGTTGGTCGAGGCGAGGTGGAAGACTGTCGGGGTGGGTGACATCATCAAAATGGAGAACGATCAGTTTGTTGCCGTGAGTTGGAGAATCTATTTTTAGGATCCACTGGACTTTTGTAAACTTTCTTCTGAGTGTTGAATTTCTATTGCTGTTGAGTTATTGCTAGAGACTCCGTGCTTTCAAAATCACTCACAAAAACACTTTATGTTCAGAATGTTATTAAAATTTATTTTATTTTGAATAGTAATTATAGTGGCAGCATTAATTAAAAAATGATTTGATAAAAACAACAGTAAAATTTATTAGTTTAGTGATAAAAAGAACTGGCATGTAATTGCAAATGTAATAAATTAAAGATTTATAGACGTTGATATTTTATTAAAATCTTTTGAATATTTGTTTATTTAATAATCAAGAGATTAGATATCATTGTTAATAATCAAGCAGCTGATCTTGATTAATTAAATTGATTTCTTGAAAATTTGTTTGAGATTCACTTTTTTAATTCAAAATAAACCTTTTAAAATATTTTTAAGCAGTTTTAAAATGTTCAATTGCAGATTAATGTAAATTTGTACTAATTTATTGTGCTATTATTATTTAATTACCAGGCAGACCTTTTGTTGCTCTCGTCGAGCGAACAAGGTGGTCTGTGCTTCATCGAAACTGCTGAACTTGATGGGTGAGTGTTGAACTGTGTGTGGTCACTCAATCATTAAACTGTGTGTGGTCATTCAATCGTTAAATAATGTATGGTCAATCAATCCACTAAGCTGAGATTGTAAAAACTTGCAAATGTAGATTTATTTGACTGAACCTTCTTGATTGGGGATGTGTTAGGATTGAGTGGCACAGTTTTGATTGTTGATGTTGTTTAGGATTTCAATATTATTATATTTGTTGTAGTTATTATACTTTTCAACAAATCATATTCTGTCAAATTTACATTCAATAAATATGATGCTGAGTATTGTAAATATTGTAATATAATTATGTACTGCAATGTAATGTGTTATTATGAATGTGTTGTGTTAAACAGGGAAACCAATTTGAAAGTGAAACAAGCACTCCCTGACACTGCAGCCTTGAATGACAACATAAATTTGCTGTCCACTTTTGATGGTTTGTCTTCATTAAATTATTCTCCTTGTGGAACTTCAAATATTTTTGCGACAAAATTATCACCATCCTCTGTTGTTATTGTTAGACTATTTAAAACCTGTTCTAAATCCCACTCAGAAAATTTGAGTCTAAAAAATTATTTTTAATCATAAGTAATAATGGTGTAATAATCTTACTTTGGTAATTATATGCTGACATAATTTTTTTTTCAATAATAACAATGATAAAAAGTACATTTAAACAATTAAAAAACTAATCGACTAATCAAGTAAAAGATCAACAACAACTAAAACCATGAATTGCTACAAGCATGTCGATCGACTCGATTTTGTTTCTGCCATTAACTCACCTCCGCAGGTGAAATAACGTGCGAGCCTCCAAACAACCTGCTGAGCAAATTCGAGGGAGTTCTCCAGTGGAACGGACAGTCCTACTCGCTCGACAACGACAAGATCCTGCTGAGGGGCTGCGTGCTACGAAACACGGAGTGGTGCTTCGGTCTCGTGATATTCGCGGGCAAGGACACGAAGCTCATGATGAACAGCGGCAAGACCAAGTTCAAGAGGACGCACATCGACAGGCTCATGAACATCCTCATCATAGGGGTGATAAATGCTCATCTTACCTTGTTAATCGTTAATATAAATGTGGATTATAAATTGATTTCATAGATTTAATCAACCAACATTAATTCATATTAACAGTTGGGAATTATAATTTGCAATCCTTTGAAAGTATTTTCCTAGAGAAATAATTTTTCAATTTGTCGTGTGACTCAAAACATCATTCATTGATGAAAAATAATTACAGATATTAAATGAAATATTTTACATGTTTACATATATATTCACAGATATTCCTCTTTCTCATTACAATATGCCTGGCCTGTTGCATTGGAGCAGGAATATGGGAGACTCTGATAGGCAATTATTTCCAAGCCTACCTGCCCTGGGAGTCCATAATCCCTGGCAGTTGGCAGAACTCAGGAGGTCAAGAGGGTCAGGACATCAAGAAGGGGGCGACCGTCATTTCGATACTCGTCTTCTTCTCTTATATCATCATCCTCAACACCGTCGTGCCTATTTCTTTGTATGTGAGGTGAGTGCATTTCAATTTGTGTGCATGTTTTTGTTAATTTATGATTTGTTATTGAAATTTAACCTGAAACTATTCATGAATTTAATAATTTAATAACTTAAATTAATGAATTTCACTTAATAATCTCTTCCTGCTCATTTACCAGTGTGGAGCTCATTAGGTTTGGCAACAGCTGGTGGATAAACCTCGACAACCACATGTACCACGAGAAGACCGACACTCCTGCCAAAGCTCGAACGACGACTCTCAACGAGGAACTCGGACAAATCGAATACATATTCTCCGACAAGACGGGGACCCTCACTCAGGTTTGTGGAAGAACATCCATGGTTTGTGAGAGCAACGAGGCATCCGAGCATTCTGTTGATGATGATGGTGATGATGATGATGATGCTGATGGTGATGATGAAGATGATGCTGATGATGTTTTAAGATGATGACAACTTTTGTGGATGTTTGCAAACATCTTCTTTTTCTGAGTGCTTTTCTGGTGATGAATGGTGGCTGACTAATTAATTTCCTGCAATGATTCATTCATTATTTTGCCTAACTAACCTCTTGAACATTGAATTGCACCAATGATCACAAGAATATTTTTTTATGTTAATTATGAAATGAAGACAGCTAGATTACTATCATCATTATTATCATGTTTTCTTTACTATCTCCAGAACATCATGACCTTCAACAAATGTTCCATCAATGGCCTGTCTTATGGCGATGTTTTGAACAGTAAGGGTCAACCTGTCGACATCACGGATGTAAGAACACATTGCACTTGGAGATCACATCACATTTGTGACATTAGTTGATGAATTTATTGTTACTTTTCAACCTGCCTGTTGTTAAATTCACATTTTGTTACAAGTATTGTAGCATTAATGTTATCGACGTTGCAATAGCGTCACTTAATGACATTCACTTATTTCTCTCCAGAGAACACCGAAGTTGGACTTTTCGGACAACAATCCTTACTTCGAGAAGGGCTTTGATTTTTACGACAAGAGGCTCCTCGATGCTGTCAGAAACGAAGTGCCGGGGGTCCACGAATTCTTCAGGCTGCTTGCCCTCTGCCACACCGTTGTCTCGTCCGAGAAGAAAGGTGAGGATGGATTGATCGATGAATGGATAAATGGGTGGATGAGTATATTCATTATAATAAGCCTGTAGACATTTAAACCCAATTAATCACAATTAATGAGGATGGTTAAAAAATGCCTTAAAAAAATCTAATTTAATGTTTTTATAATTAATGTAGGATCTGATTTAATTTTAAAATATTTTAATGATGGTTTAAGTAATTAATATTCACTGGTTATGCTAATCACTTGAGGTTACCTGGAGTATCAGGCACAGTCACCTGACGAGGCTGCACTTGTTTCTGCAGCAAGAAATTTTGGATTTGTTTACAAAGTAAGCATGTTTTTATGTGTTTATCTGCTTATGTGTTTCAATGTCATCACACGTTTGATCCGTTCGTCTTAAATTTGCAAATGTCATTACTTTGACAAATATTTATAAAATTCTATTAATTCATGAAGACCTACGTTTAATTTAATCGAACATGAATATATTTCTATCCGTTATTCCGTTTAATCGTCCGACAAATTTCAGAACCGAAGCCCGACAGCCATAATCATCGAAGTGATGGGTCGGGAAGAAGTGTACGAGCAACTCTGCATCCTCGACTTCAACAACGTTAGAAAGCGCATGTCTGTGAGTCGCTATTTCTCTCTTTGACTTGGACGAATGATGATTATGATCACGATGACGTTGATGTGATGATGATGATGATGTCGATGGTAATTAGTAATAAATAATTGTTTAGTAATTCGTAAATTAACTATTTACACATGTTAAATTTAAAAGTTTGGTAATTTGAGAAATAAATGACATTTGTAGATAATTGTGAGGAAAGATGACAAAATAATGCTCCTCTGCAAAGGAGCAGATTCGACCATCTACGAAAGACTTGATCCAAAATATGCTCAACTGCAACAACAGACTACTGCTCACCTTGAGGTGATGATAGTGATTTTTGTCGCTGTTGTTGTTTTGTTAGTTATGGTGATGATAGCGATTTTTGTTGTTGTTGTTGTTGTTGTTGTTGTTGTGTTAGTTATGGTGATGATGGTTCATTTTTATATTTCTTGTTCAGACTTTTGCTCAGGATGGTCTGAGAACTTTGTGCCTGGCCATGAAGGACATTGATCCTGATTATTATGCCCAGTGGAAGGCCAAACATCATGAAGCGAGGTGAGATCAACTAATGATTAAATAATAGGTTATAAAATAATAACAAACAATGTGTTACGTTTTATTTTAGAAAACTGTTTTAGCTCCCTTTAAATAGAAAATGTCCTCTGATTCAAAATGATTTCTGTATTTTATAACCTTGTAGTTGTATTGTTTTTAATTATTTGAAAATATAAACTTTAACAAAGCAGAGATTGAAGAGGCATTACAGTTTGTTTTCGTGATTCGTGTTTTGCAGACGGATTTGAAAAGAATTATTTTGAAACCACTTGTCTTGTGCTTTCAATGAATTTTGCTGGGTCTTTTTTATTAAAAATAAATTATTTGCACTGAAAGTTGTGCTCGTAGAATTTAATTAGTGACAAGCCTTTTTGGATTTCTTAAGTGAATGGAATGACAAATATTTATTATTTATTCAAAGTATTATTAATTCTTGGCAGCCTGTAATTATTAATTCTTAATCATGATTAGTAATTATTAATTAGTAGTAATTAATTAATAATTGGTAGTTATTCAATTAATAATTCTGACTTCATTACAGCACCTCCCTCGAAAACAGAGATGACAAGCTCTCTGAGGTTTATGAAGAAATTGAGCAAGGTAATTTGATTGCATTTGTTCATTTGCACATTACTATGAACAATATTATCCATAATAACTACCGTTATTAACTAATTCATTACATTATTATTATTATTAATTATTAATGGCACCTGAAATGGATAATGAGGGCACATAATCGACCAAATAAACATAAATTTAATGCTGATTGTGGTGACGTGATAAAGGGCAATATCGTTTTAATGTTTTTTTTATTTTTTCAACATAATTTTGAAAATATTTAGACATGAGACTCCTTGGTGCAACTGCCATTGAAGACAAACTCCAGGATGGTGTCCCAGAAACAATTGCAAACCTGGCCAATGCTGACATCAAAATTTGGGTGCTCACTGGTGACAAGCAAGGTTCACATCAATGATTTAATCCTTTCAAATGGTTTTTCAATTCTAATTATTTGTGTTATTCAAGTTATTGCTATATTATTGTTATTTATGTTATTCAAGTTATTGCTATATTATTGTTATTTATGTTATTCATGTTATTGCTATATTATTGTTATTTGTGTTATTCAAGTTATTGCTATATTATTGTTATTTATGTTATTCAAGTTATTGCTATATTATTGATATTTATGTTATTCATGTTATTGCTATATTATTGTTATTTATGTTATTCATGTTATTGCTATATTATTGTTATTTGTGTTATTCATGTTATTGCTATATTATTGTTATTTATGTTATTCATGTTATTGTTCTCGTTAGCTTAATCTTATCCTGCCAACTTGATTCATTTCAAATTCTGAGAAGCAAGCAGATGAAAATATTTGATCGCAAAGAAAGCAACAGAAAGATGTAATCTATGCAATCCAAAAGAGATTCACATCCTCTTGGAAGAATTAATTAGATTAATTAAAAAACTTAATATTTTGATGAAACCAAAAAATAAAAGAGGCACATCTGACAAAAGAAATGAAACTCAATTTACTCAGTTTACTGGCTTATAAACTTGATAACCATTTAATGAGGTTGATAATATTGATTTGATGTTATACTAAATTAGTTTTGTATTACTAATAAATTAATGAGGTTGATAATATTGATTTGATGTTATACTAAATTAGTTATGTATTACTAATAAATTAAGACCTCTGAAATAGCTTCGCACCTTTGCAATAGAAACGGCCATCAACATAGGCTACAGTTGTCACCTGTTGACCGAGGAGATGTCCGAACACCTGTACGTGGTCGAGACAGACTCTCCCGAAGAAGTTGGGCAGGAATTGTCCAAGGCCAAGGAGTCCATGATTAAGGTTCATTTATTTTATCACATTTAATCAACCTTTATCATAATTTATTCACTTGATCACCATTAAAATGTCCTGAAGACATTATGCTAATGTAATAATGCAATATTTAATATTCAATGTGTAATTCATCTTTTTTTTTAAACAACCATTTATTATATTTTCGTTGCACAAATTATATGTTAATTATATTTATTACCATTAAATAATATCTGTCTAGACACCTACTGATGTAGATATTGGGTGGGTAGCTATAAACAAATTGAGTGGGGAGGTACGCACGAATTAGTTTCATTACGTTCTGTTCATCCGTTACCCGCATTCCGAGCAGGCAATGAACCGAAACCAAATGGGGTTCTCGAACCCCGGCATGACTGTGAGTTCTGAAACCCTGAAAAGCAGCTCAAGTTCGTTCGCTTCCAGAGCCAATGCTTCCAAATCCAATGAATTTGGACTCATCATCAATGGACACAGTCTTGTTAGTTGTATTTTTCCTGGATGATTTTGTCGAAATTGTTGAATTGAAGCAATTAAATTAGTTACTTATAATGCTAATAATTGAGACTATGCTGTCACAATGTTTCTTGGCCCAAGTTTTTATGAGGTGACACGATTATATAATTTCTTCGTTAAATTCGATCGATAAAAAAAATCAGAAAAGTTCACATTAAAAAATAAATTATAACAGATAAATACAGCGAAACACAAGTAAATATATAATATTTGTGATAAAAAATATCAGTGATACTAATAAATGAAATTATTTTTAACTTAAAGTTACCTGAATCTGAGCAGTGTTCAACTAATTAGTGCTAGAATGGACACTGATGGAAAAAAGAGAAGTTATGTACAAATTTTGCGACACGTCCAGGTGCACGCACTGAAGCCCGAGCTGGAGTTGCTGTTGCTGGAGGTCGGATGCATGTGCAAGGCCGTCATTTGTTGTCGCGTCACTCCTCTGCAGAAGGCTCTCGTCGTCAACCTCGTCAAGAAGCACAAGAAGTCGGTCACGCTCGCCATCGGGGACGGGGCCAACGACGTCAGCATGATTAAAAGTTGATTGAATTTGTTTGATTTGAAGCAAGGAATTAAAAGACCTTAATTAATTAATTAATAATTAATTTAGTATGTGTTAATTAGGTTGGTCTGTTGTTTTGAAGTTGATCAAGATGTGAAAATGCATGTCGTCATTCTCAACCACAATCATCATCATCACCACCACCATCATCATCATCATCATCACCGATTCCAACTTACCTCCTCGGGCACTTACAAATAGCAGCCTCGTCGTTGTCCATTATTCGTCTTTATTTTCAATTGATTTATTTTTTTGCAACTTATTTATTGGACTTTATTAATTAAATTATTTAACATTCTACTTTATGATTTGATTGCAATGATTTGCCTCTGCTCATTTTTTAATTTTATATTTTCATTTGTTTGCAATGTTTTTAACGATGCCCGGACATTCCTTTTGCGATCTGAAGGTACTTATCCAAAATGGATGTAAATAAGTTACTGGAATGTTGAACACGTTGAACAGTGGCCCACATTGGCATTGGCATCAGTGGACAGGAAGGTATGCAGGCAGTGTTGTCGAGTGACTACTCCATTGCCCAGTTCAGGTATCTCGAGAGGCTGTTGTTGGTCCATGGGAGGTGGTCCTACCTGAGAATGTGCAAGTTCCTCAAGTATTTCTTCTACAAGAACTTTGCATTCACCCTCTGCCACTTCTGGTTTGCTTTCTTCTGTGGCTTTTCAGCACAGGTGTGTTACTTTGTGTTGTTGTTGTTGTTCTTCTTCTTCTTCTTCTTCTTCTCGATGATGTTTTGTTATTTACTTTGTCTATTGATTTTGATATTTTTAAAAGAATGGTGTCCGTCCATTAATCGATTGATCATTTTGTAATCTAGACAAAATCTTATTAAAAAATCCATTATAACCATTATATTTTGCTCACAAAATTGAATCCATTTCAGACTCTCTTTGACCCGTACTTCATCACATTCTACAACATTTTCTACACTTCCCTACCTGTCATGGCCCTCGGATTCTTCGACCAGGTTGGTTTTAAGATTTGAAAATGTTGATTTGGATAATTTATCCATGTGGTGATCTTATTATATAATCTTTTCACAATAAAACAGAAAATTAACTCCACCAGTAAAAAAAAAGATACTTATTTCCAATGTTTCCCTTTCATCAGCATTAATTAAAATTCACGACTTCTTTAATTTTTAAATTACGAATTAATTAATTTATTTAAAATTGCTAACAATGCAGGACGTTAACGACAAGCTCTCAATCCAATACCCCCGTCTCTATACTCCTGGCCATCTTGATTTGTTCTTCAACAAAAAAGTCTTTGCACAGAGTGTCCTTGAAGGATTTCTGACCTCCTTGGTTCTGTTCTTCATCCCCTACGGAGCATACCAGGACGCCATCCAATCGGACGGGTTGGATGTTTCCGGTCACAAGGCATTCGGCCTCGTCGTGGCGTCTTGTCTCATCGTAACTGTCAGTCTCAGGGTGAGGATGATCTTGGTTTGGTTTCTTTATGTAATTGTTATAACAAGGAAACATTTTTGTGACTGCAAGTACTGGTGTAGCTAATAATAAAGTTACAATGTTAACTACTAATGTTATTGATGCCAAAATGCTGTTACATAATAACAGTTTTGCAAGGTAGCAGTAATAGCATTGAAATTAATAACAATTACAGTGATGAATAAACTGTTCATTTCAGTGTGGTTTGGAGACCCTGTACTGGACTCCATTCAACCACATCTTCATCTGGGGCAGCATCCTCTTCTACTTTGGCTTCATAGCTCTCTTCTACCTCGAGCTGTTCAACTATTCCTACTCTGGCACAGCCACCATTGTCTGGTCAACTGCCACCTTTTGGTTCACCTTGCTCATCACTGTGGTCATTATCCTCATGTCTGTGGTGAGTAGACTACTATGATGATGATGATGATGATGATGATGATGATGATGATGATGATGATGACGATGACGACGATGATGATTGTGTTGGTGGTGTTGACTATGATAACAAGTTTTTCAATATATTTTCTTACAAAGAGTGCATTACAAACTTAAAATGCACCTTGTCCTTCTGCTTAAGAACAAAATTGGTGTAAAAAAATGTAAAATGCAAATTTTAAAAAGTAAAATAACAACATTTAATAAAATGAAAATGTTTATCAATAAATAAAAAAAATTATTTGTCGACCAGGTGGCAGAGAAATTTTACTTTATTGATACAAGGCCGACGCTGTCCGACAAGCTTCGAATCCAGCAAAAAGTCGGGGAGTTCAAAGAGAAGGCGGCCAAGTCCCGCATCATCAGAAGGGCTTCGACGCTTCGCAAGAGTCAGAGGTCTGTCGGAAGATCAGGGTATGCCTTCTCTCATCAGCAAGGATTTGGAGAACTGATCACCAGCGGCTCCATTGTCAGGTGAAAATGAAGCACATTTTAGATTTTGTTTTTGAAAATTTCAATGTTCATGTTTAAGTTAGACAATGTTGACAATTCAAATACAATTTATCAATTTGTAGTAATAATAATGTTCTTTGTTATAAAATATTAATCATTGCCTGCACCTAAAAGAGCTATTTAAGCTGTGCCTAAATACATATTCTTATGTAAAGACATGTTAATATATAAATACATATTCTCAATTAAATTGCCTATTTAACCAACTAAACAATTCGACAAACTTGTTTGAAGGAAATTCTTTTGATTTCAGGCGAAACATAAAAAGAAAAGACGTCCTTCCCGACTCCAGCAACGCGGCATTGGTCGGCTTCACGGATTTGTCCGGTCGCAATCCAAGAATCACATCGAGGATCGACAGGATCGAGGAAGACCAAGCGGGAGAACTGCAGTCCAGTAACCTCGAGTCTAATACCAGACTTGTTTAATTTGTAATTTTGTGTAATTAAGTTGGAATCAAAGCAATTAATTATTTTTAATAACTGCCTTAGAGATGGGGCACTGACCCTGTTTAATTTTGTCTCATAATGGATGATCAGGATGATTTTTTTTTTTGATTTTTTTTTTTTTTTATAAATTATTTGCATTTACAAACATCCCAAATGCTCAATTGTATGCAAATTTTACCACACATCACTGCTAACGGAATGCATTTTAATCATTAATGGATTATTATTATTCTTCTTCTGATGAAATATCCCAAAGCAATTTAAAGTAGCATCTCTTTTGGTTGTTTTTTGGTGCACAAACCTTTAACATAAAAATAGCCTTTTGCATGCTCCTGACGTTTGTTTCACAAACACATTCCAATGAAAAGGGTTCTCCATAGTTTTAAAAATTATTTCTTAAAATTATGTTTTATCAACTTCTTCTGCTGGCACATTTCTGCTTGACCTGGGCAGAGATTGAGAAGACATTTTGAAATGATTTAGCTGTACAGCAGAGATTATTTTAAATAATTGTATTGTTTGTTTGTTTTTAAGCAACCTCAACATATGTTCCAATGTGCTTTGAAACTGTTTATTACATGTAATGATGGCATTTTCTTGTCAATCATGATCTCGTTCAATGGCGTTCGAGGGCAACACATTCCAAAACCTTGCGTGCATGTTTCTTACCATGACCAGTGTGCTGAATTTTGCATTATTATGAGTGTATTTTATAGAATTATGAGTACATTTTCTGCTTGTTTTCTCGTGTTTTGTATAAATAAGTGAGAAAACATTTCACAAGCATTTATTGAGCACAAAATGTCACTTTTAGAAATCTCTGCTGCCACTTTTTAAGGTCACTTCAATGAAATAACAGCCAATAGGATTCAACAAAATGTTCAGTCTGCCCTTGTTGCTGTTAACTTTGTTAGTCATAAAATTGATTTTAATTTCAACAATTATTGATTATTACTAATTTGCAGCTAATTGTATATTGTTCACAATTTATGAGGCTGATCATTTTTGGCTGTAAATGCATTATGAGATTATGTTCTAAATATAAACAAAAAAATTTCAACATTGAAAGCATTTTTTTTTCATTTTCTAAATTTTAGGAGGGCTTATTCTAATGTCATTTTAAATTATGAGTGCCCTCATTATCCGTCAATTAGAGGACTTCGTTTACATTTGTGATTTGCTTCAGGATTGCAGTAGGGTTTTCTAATCAGTGAGTATATTTATAACGATGTCTATAATATTTTGTAATGCAATTTAAGGCAAGTGTTTCCAGATAATCGTTGCCATTGTTGATGCAATTGGTATTAAATCTCCAAGTTTCAGGTAGTCTGTGGGTGTCTTACTTTCTTACTTTTTTTTGAAGGGGAAGGGGGTAAAAAAAATAGGACATAAAAATTACGTGACGTCATTTATAGACATGTTATAAGCGCATTTTGACGTTAGCACATTGTGCTCTAGTCATTAGTTATCTAATTAAAGAAATGCGAAAGATTCAAATTTCTGGAAATCAATTTTCGAGATAAGTTCTTTCATTTGTTTTCAGTTGTGCAAAACGCCAAAAATTAGTCGGCGGCTTTTTAAATTAGTTACTTTCTCAAAATTTAAATTTAGTGAAACATGTATGATTTTTATTATTGCAAGACTTCTCTGATAAAAAGAAAAGGTAAGTGAAGGCCTATCGGAATTAAAAATTACGACTGATGATCTTTTTCTGGAGTCAGTGGAAAATCCGAGCATTACCTTGAAATATAATTCTAGTTTAATGTGAGATCTATACTTAATAAGGCTGAAATCTAAATCATGTTACCTATATTTATTCTGTGATGACATTTATTAATTAGGTCTTTTAAGCGCTTAATTTTAGACGAGAGTGTATTTTTTCCGGCATTGAAATTAATTGTTTAGTTATACAAAATTATAAGAAACACTGTATTTACACTGGTTTTAAAGTTTTAAAGCAATTAATAGAATCAATAAACTTTATGTTGCTTAAGTTTCTTTTTAGTTTTCCTGTTGTTTTGGTTTTTATGGGTTTGCGCACGAGTTTAAATGAGTAGCCTAGGAAGTTACGCGTCAAAAATGCTGCTGAATTTTAACTCTTACATGATTACTTTAGGTAAACAATATGTTTCGATGGATTATTACAATGCATGGTGTAATCTTATGGCGAATAACATGAAATGAACCTTAGATGTTATATAATTTTAATTTCATAGCCCAGCAATCAACATAATTATCTAAATAAATTTTAGTTTTTTGTTTATTCACATGCTATTTTTATATAACCCTTTTCTATAATTATCTAAGTGCATATTAATTTACAATTCAGATTCCTTCTACTGGTGGTCTTTGCCCATAAGCATTGCATTAATTTTCGTATATAAACTTTTTAGGTAATGTTTTATTTTTTATATTTTTGTTCAAATTATAAATATTTCATAGTTCAAGCTTTGAATGTTAAAGACTTATTACAAAAATTTTCAGACCTTGCTTTCCAATAAAAGTAAACTGTTGGTTCTGTAGAACCAATCAAATAGTTCCATATTCAAAAAGATTAAGCTTTAGTTGTTGTGTGACATCATGTGGGCAGTACAATGGTTTCACAGCCGTAAGAATTTACTTTTGGCTCATTCTTATTTCATAACATGTATCTAATTTTAATTTTATTTTAAACATTAGTTTTTGAAATGTTGCTTCTAAGAATAACTGCACATTCATTTGTATTTTTCTTGTGTTAGAATTCTTCCATATATCTGATGTCTAGCATAATCTCCCCTTGCAGGATGGTGATTACGACAAAATCATAGAGGAGCAGTATTGTGAGCAAGGTCATCCGAGCAGTCCTGAGCATTCATTCAGCGTGCGAAATCACCAAAAACATGCCCAGGGTGCACTTTGCAATGAATGTAATTTGAGGCAACAGAAGAAACTTGAAAAGCTTGCTTGTTTTGCTCCAACCAAAGAAGTTAGCATGCAGTCATACGTTAATTGATTTTGTGGCACATATTGAGATTGTAACGTTGTCAATTTGGTAAAGATGTATTATTTGAATGAAAGTTCCAACTTTTCAGAAGTATTTTGAAGCAGAGTATAAAGCATATTCAAGAAGACTTGAGCAAATTTATGAACTGTGCGATTCCTGCTTCCAAAGGACTTCAAAGCTACTTCAAGGGCAGGATGAATATCTCAGGAATATGTATTTCAGGAAAGAAAGATCAAATATGAATGGACCCATGACACCTCAGGTTGGCATGTTCTCCCATGTGCCTCTCTCTGTCAATGAAAGGCGGAGGTCAAGCCTTCAACGCCGCATTGATGGAGATCCGTCATTGTCTCCCAATCGCTTTCCAAATTCAAGTTTTTATGGAAATAGAGGCAAAGTGCAGGAGAAAAATTCTGTTTCACTGAAGATTTTAAGAGCAGCACTGCAGATTACAAATCTTCTCACATCTTTAATAGTTCTTTTCTACATGGTGTGTGAGTGTTGCTCCCTAAAGGTTCTTGTGGCTTCTTGGTTGGCTCATCATCCTCGATTAGATGATCTGGTCAGAATTCTATTCGATCATATCGTCTGTTTCTATCTACTTGGAATTGTCACGCAATATTTTGTGACGCTCAGCTACAAAAGGTTATTATTTAAATTTAGTATTAAGTTAAGTTAATTTTTTAACAAGTGAAATGTGTTTCTAAATATTAACATTTTGAATTATTTATTATTTGAATTATTATTGAAGCAAGTATGAATTATGCTTAGACCTTAACAATTGTTTTACTCAAATGAGTGATACATCATTCAAACTGCAATTTTTCATCACAATTCTGCATCTTCATATTTCCATCCTCAGGTGCAGGAATCATCTTGGAGGTCTGATGTTGTGGATTGTAGCTTCATTGTTGGCCTACAATTCAACCAGTCTCTGCGCAGTTGAACAGCCTCAGATCGTGTCATTGGTGCTGGTTCTCACTGCAGTCTCTAATAGTTTCATGTCTGCCATTTGTCTTTGCCTGGAGTTTTGTCAAAGCAGGTGCTTTCAAAGGAGTTGTTGATCATTGACTTGACAGTGGCAAAATATTTGTTTTTTAATAAATCTCAATTGTGAAATACTATTTGGAATTGCAATGTTTGGAAGTACATATTGTGTACATATTGAAGTACATATTGTTTTGAATATGTCAAATGAAGGTACTTTTGGATTAATTTAAGTTTTGAAGTCACTAAAGTTGACACAACATTTCTTAGAAATGCAAAAAAATGGACGGCATTTATTACTTAGAATTGTTGTGATTGAGTGATAAATTGGGTTTTGATTTAAACAAATATATGCAAAAAATGTGTGGAGAAAAGATAAAGTAGTTACAGTAAATAATTATGATTGTAATGTTACTTGACATAATATGACATTATTTATATTAATTGACATTATGCTTACGTCCTATATTTCAGTTTTAAAAAATTATATCCAGTTAATTATAAAGCCAAAATTATTATATCTGAGGGAATTTTAATGGGAAACTCAAATTGTCTTCCATTACATTAATTTACTTGTTTGCAGTAGAAATTATGCTGAGAATTTGCATGCAACTGGAAAATTGTTTGGATCAGAGCAAAGGATGACCAATTCAAACAACTTCAAAGTTTCAAAATCGAACTCCCAAGCAGGAGGGAACTCTTTCAAGAATGACAGGATGTTTGCTGCAATGAAACTGTCTGCCAGTCAGCAAAGTGATTACATTAAGCTGACTCAAACTAATAGAGGTACTTCAAGATGCCACATCACATTTTGTCACTACCCATCATTGAGTTTCACAACTTCACTGGGTTCCAAATTTGCTTGTCACTCCATCATGAATTTTTCAATAACTTGTTGAAAGGCATGATGTAACTTTTATGGTTTCCATTACAACTCCACTAACATTATTATTATTATTATTATTATTAATATTATTTAACTTAAACTTTGAATGTTTCTTTTTTTATAAAATAATAATAAAACATTATAATCCAAAGACAGCTTCTTGTTCTTTGATCACAAAGTGAGACTTGATGAATTCAAAGAACGTCTCAGGGCTTCTCAGGGATTGCCAAAACCCCTCATCTCTCCACCCCGGTTCTCACCAAGAACTGAACACCACAACTCAGGCTTTGACAGTCAAGAGTTATTTGTGAAACATGCCAAGGTTTTACTTTAGGTATTTTTTGGTAAATATTTTTGAATACTGGTTAATTGTTATACTGGTAAGAACAACCTTAAAAGGTACTCTTCCATTTCAAGTCAACTGCTCCCAATCACAACAAACTAATTAACATCGCTTTCCACACTATTGTCATAATTGCTTTTGTACAACTATCCACGTTGAATAAATGGATAGAAAATCTACAGGTTCATGTTTCAAGTGTTTAGCCAGGTCACATACTTATGTGCTGATGTCTTTTTACAAGTTCAGTAATACATTTTTAGAATGTTTAAATTTTAGCAGTAAAAGAATCCTATTTCTTTACTTTCATTAGAACTAAATGATTGCACTGCAACCCTACCTGGAACAGGTGCTCATATGGTACTACACCACATTTCATGCCGATACAAACCCGCACAAAGATCATGATCGTCTCAGGAAGTTACCAGCACAGGCATCAAAGGAGAATATTTTTATTTCTTTTCAGTTTGACTTTTGCCTTACAGATTTCTCTAGCATTTGCATCCTTGCTGTATTTATTTTCATTTTGGGGGATATATTATGAGGATGTATCTTATTTCACTTTGTGAATTCATTGAATGATTTCTACTTTTCAATAAAGGTAAGCTACTTAAATGCGAACTTCTCAGGTTTTATAGTAAATTATTGGAATGTTTTCCTGTCCTGAGGAATTCAAGCCTCCATTTATATTTTCTGGTTAAATATATTTTTGAAACACAGTGTTGTATAACACAAGCATTGTTTATATTCAACAAATTGTTAACATTGAAAGGTTGAGAAAAAAAACATATTTACATATTCGTGTTCAGTTTGTTGCATGATCTAAAAGTCATCCAGCATTTCGTCAGTCAGTCCCTCAAGCAATTTTTCTAAAGATTCTGAAATGGAAACAAATTGGTGAATTGGTAAATAATAATAAATAACAGTGAGCAATCATTTGTTGTTGAGCAAAATATGCAAGAGCTTTCAATAGTCAATTTATGGGCAGAAGTCTGAGTTCTAGGCTTAATTCATTTCAACTTCAATACATATGCACATCTTCATTAAAGTAGCAAGGAGATGACGACTTCCTCTAATTGGTCCTGCAAGGCAATAGATTGAAAGCTTATGCAATTTGGAAGCCATGACTATGCCTAGGAAATAAGCCACTTTCAAATAAGCAAACGAACTTAATAAATAACTAGAATTACTGAAGCAGCATCAAATATGTTACACCTCCATCTGATGCATGATTGGAAATTGATGTCTGGTTTTGTCCCAAATTCTTGAAGAGAGGAGCATTCAATTGACTGTCAGGCTTTGAACCTTGAGAAAAGAGACTTTGAGAGCTCAGGTTCGATGAGACTGAATGAGTCACCGACTTGAACTTAAATTTTGCATGCTGGCTAATATTTGTGGGTTGAGAAGGTAAATTTGATGAAGAGATGACGGAGGTTGTTGTGCATCTAGGGGTGAATGAAGATTTAATCAGCCCAACTTCCACTGGAGGGGAATTTGGTTTATTGGGAGTTGAAAATTTTGTTTTTTTGGAGGTCTCAAAGGAATCCTCAAGATGCCAAACTCTCTTGGCACTTAATGTGCTTTGATTGGAATCCTTGCCTGTGTCTGTGTAGACTTTATTTCTGTTGGAAGAAGGTTCAAAAGAAAGCATGAAATCATCATTGGATTCGATAGCAAAAGTGCTCGCAGCTTTTGGTTTACTGCTTGTAGGCCTCTGAGATGTCTTTGTGTCATCTTGCTGAAAATTGTCCACTTTAATTGAGTCAACCTGAACAGTTATTAAATCATGTTTCTCCTGCTGTGAAACTGCAAGCACAAACTCTTCATCATCAATCCAATCATCTAAAAGTTCTGATGATATGTTGAGCATTCTACTCATCTGATGTTCTGGCTTTTTAACTCCCACAGGTGACACCACATTGCCTTTACCCTGGATAGATAATGGTAAATTTTGCTTTGCTAGATTGGAAGAGTTTGAAGTGCTCGATTGATGGAAAGGGTGTGATTTGATGCTTACTGGATTCAGTGAAGCATGACAAGATGAAGAGTCAGAAAGTCTCATAATGTTTTCGGAGAACGCAGCAAGTTCGGAAAAATCGGGATCTCGCACTTTGATGACGGAATCGGAACTTTCCTGGGATCCGATGACTTTTCTGGTGTAGATGCGAATGAGATTGTTCGGGGTTATGTTGAGGTAACAATTTCTACCAAGTGCAGGACTGAACACGCCAACCTAATAAAATGCTTGAAACATTAATGTTTAACTTCTTTGACATCACATGCATAGCATCAGAGACATGTCATTAAATGCAACGTCTAATAGTCCAAAAAAACATATAGCTTCATAATCTCTTAAAATGTACTATAATGTATAACCACATGTTTTAAAAAATCTAAATATATAACGTAAATAACTAACTTAAGCTAACTTAATCGCTATGAAACAGTGTTACAAAATCTTTTCGTTCAAACCTGCTTCAATACAAACACCGTTCCAACGTAGATTCCATCTCCATATTCTTTTACAATCTCCCTGTGCAGTGCTCCTGGCATAGAACCTGATTTTTTTTTAAATTAATTGATCTTAATTTCTTCATTTAATTGATAAAGATTACAAATTGGGCCTGAAGAGATTTTAACGACATTTGATGTTGTAGATATGTTCACTGTTTTTTTATTGAAATTTTGCTTGCTTTTCACATTGTTCATTGTATGACCTGGCGAGGGGTTTGCCCGTGCTGATAACTAATTAATAATTAATAAAGGTTAACCTATCAGTGGATTAATGTTGAATATTGAGTCCTAAAAGGTTGTCCTAACAGTAGAGTTAAGCTCAGAATAAGCAATATTTAATGCTTCTCGTACTTCAACAATTAGTCTGTCGACATTCATAACTTGCACTTTATATGGGTGCTTAAGCAGATTTTTTAAATTGTTTGTGTTACTATTAATATTATTACTGTTGTTATTGTAATTGCTATTATTATTAAATGACAAATATTAAACTTATTGACAGATACTAAATTCATGTAATTTCACCTGAAGGATCCTTTAAAACAACACTGGCGTCAATGTTGTGAAGAGTTATTGAGGTAATGGATGCGCAAATGATGGGCACTTTACAGCTGGGCAGAGTCTTCATCTTAACCTGGAGTTAACATCAATTATTGTGCTAGATTTATCTCATTATTCAAGCCAACAAAAAAAGCTTTCACTACATCAACATCACTTGCTAACTACAAGTCTCCATACCAACCCTCTTAGGCACAGAAGCCAATGAAAATCTGTTCAGGACGTTGAAGAGAGCAGGACAACATGTGTCGAGGTCTGAAATTGCACAACTCCACGTCCTATTTTGAAAGGAATGCTCGGCATTGACCTGCGACAATTGGCTCGGATTGATGCTGTCCTTGTGATTTCTTATTTTTGCCTGTTGGAGTCAAGATGTAATTAATCTCTATAATTCTTGAATTTTCATGTATTTTACTGCTTAGAAATAATCAGTTGAAATTACTTCTGGCAGCATAGCAGCTGCAGCTCAGAAAATTAATTATGTCACTTTTAAATTTCTTACCTAGAGTGGAGTTCCTAGGCAAGTTTTAAAATCTCACCTCACTGTTTATCTGTTGGATCAAATTTTCATTCATATTCTGACCTTCTTTCTGAAAATTAATAAGCAATGCTTTAGTGGGAGTACCTAAATCTATATCCACATATTTCTCTCTTTATGATAATTCAATTGCTTTTATTGAACCTTGGCTTTTGCACATAAAACAACTTAAAATTAATGCTTGTCTATCTTTTTTTCAAGAAAATTGCCTAAGTTGTATTTCCAAGCCATATTTGTATTTGTCATTAAATAAATAGAATTGTACCAATTTTGGAAGAGTACCAGCAGGTCCTGGAATTTTTTTCTTAACTTTTGGAATGTCTTCTTCACTATGTCTAACATCTTTTATGATTAAATTGATAAGCTTTTAATGGGATATGATATTAAGTCAGAAAGTTGCTATTAAATTTCAACATACCGAATGCGTCAGCAGTTTTATGTTTACTCGATTTGTGATTACCAAGGCCAACATTAATTGCCAAGTTTAAATTTGAGGATTCCAACTCTACGAAATCATCGTCCGAACACCTGAACAGATTAAAGTTATCGTTCCTGGAGTTTTGGTTACTAAGACCATTTACTCCATTTGTTGTTTCAAGATAAATATCTCTGCAAGTTAAGTGTACATTCGAGATCACTGAAGTAAACAAGGCACAAGAGTAACATTTCAACTGACCGATCTAAGCTTTTGCGATTTTTGTTACATTCTCTCAAATCCAGACTAATTTCGTTGCATTCAACTTGAAATATTCTCGGATTGGTCATTACCCAAGATTGAAATAATTATTTACTTGAAGTTTATTTTCTATAAGCTATATTTTAAAATTCGCTCACTTTTCGCGGCATGTAAACAAACCCGGGTTAAAGTTATTAAACATCGCAGAAATTTTTGTTCGAATCAAAAGATTCTTCAATATATATATAAATTATAAACTATTTAAAAAGAAATACCTATCTACTAAAATTTGCTAAAATCTTTCTTTGCTTATAAAGGGCCCATAAAAGGATGTCACAAACACTTGACAAATAACGGTTGAGGACGAAATAGAATTTAAAATGTTTTAACGGTCAACAAGGAGGTAATAATGGTAATAAAACTATATTATTAACGTTAAACAAAGGCTAAAAGTTTTAACGATCATACTCAAAACAAAGTTCACAAATGTAAAATGATATAAACTTTAAAGCAGTATTCCCTTCCTTTGTCTGCTCTCGACTAGGTCTGGCGGATTGTTTGAAATTTCGCATTCGTTGACAATGGCAACAACTCCACTGAAAGGCTGTTGTGCGATGGGGGGTTTGCCCCCTTAGAAAAAGCTGAAATGACTCTGGAGCTGTAGAAGAGATCAATTGACACCATTGAACATGTACCATAAAAGATTCGCCAGTTTAGTGAGACCATGCTGATGTTTAAAATTAAACTAAAAGATCAGTTTTAAAATTATCACCATTATTATAATGAAGAAACAGAGTAGAATTTACTCATAACATAGTTTATGTACTTGTTGAAAGAATGATGTGGTGGTTTCAAAATTATTTACTACAAGTAATAATAGATTATTGAACATCAGGAATGATCTACATAACACTTTGGATGGGAGCTTGATTGTTACATAGATGTGTGATAAGCTCAACGATTGATTTAAACCTACATCAAACTCCGCATCGACAACATAATTTTCTGTAATTAGATTACCAAACAAATCATTCTAACAGTTATATTTATACTACAAATAGATTTCCACTACCATATGAGAAATTTATAAATGTTTCGTTTTCAACAGGTTATTTGTTTCAAAATAGTTTAATAACGTAGAGTTCGCGCTAAAAATTAATTGGTAATCGTTTTTAATGATTTAAAGCAATTATTTCAAATGATTATTTGAAGATATATCGAAACGCGAAGCCATTTGAAATTTATGAGCAAATCAAAGCAGATGACTATTTGATGTTAAATATTATCAGATTCAATTTGTCAAAGATTTATCAATTAAAAAGCTACGAAATTTATACATCTGTTTAATAACTAAATTTAAACCGAAATTAACGTTTGGAACTACTTAAGGTCGAATGACGCCATCTTAGCTACACGAATTGATTTGAAGGAAATATATTTCGCTGTTATAACTCGTCCAAAATGCAATGAGATTGATGAAAATGTTACACTATATTGTATACATGAGAAGATCTTTTAAAAATTCTATTATGTACGTACTTTACGAAATAGTTTTATCTAACATAAAAGAGTTCACATTTTCAGAAGCGTTAGCCGCGGAATGATATGGTAACCTAGGAATAAGTATAAAAACCAGACGAAGCGTTGGGACGCCGTTTCAAATGCCTGCCTGCCTTCGAAGATGAAGTTCTGTTTCTGGTGGTGGCTCTTCACCTCGCTTCGTAAGTCAGATTGTGGTTATTTCGGCTTGTCAATATAACTTTTATGCACCTGAATGAGATTTAAACTTAACTTAATGCCTTAGCACAATGCAAGTCGAGATAATTCAAATTCGGTACGAGTGTTAAGATATCTTTTAATATGTCAATTTTTCAAATGCAAGGAAATTGAGATAGAAGAATTTTAGGCTTTTATATATCTTAAAGTTAGTGAGTTCTGTTTTGCCCCTAATTAATGGAGAAGATTCACATAATTTAATTTTAAGAACCTTACGTTTGTGGGGCTGCGATACAAATAGGAGAACAAAGGTCACTTATGTGATTGCGTCGCTTTATGGAGGGAATGGCCTCAGAATGCGGATTAAAGTTTCTAAGGTAAGTATTCTCAAGTATTATGAGAACCATAATTGAATAGAATGGAACACGCGTAAAATCAGTCGCCAGATTTCACAATCCTCAAAAGCGGAGATTTTCCGATGATTTATTAATGTTTGTTTGAACATTTGTTGTATAATTGAAAAGTTTCAGCTTGGTAGAAAAACTTACATAAAAAATAGTTTTACATTGAATTAAGGTTGAAGTGTCATACGCACATTAATTTAATAATCATGATATTTTATTTGTTAGAGGTTTATCAAAAGGCTATATAATATCAGAAGTTTTGTTTGAGTTTACAATTGTGCCGAGTAAGATGTGAGTTATAAAGATAATATGCCACTTTGGAGGAACTGGTAAAGACTGGCAAATTAATCCCTAAAGATTAATCAAGCAGAAGATCTGTTCTGAGTGTACATTTGAAGTGTGAGGGGAGAGATAAGCCACCACGTTGGAGGAATGTAAGAGGAATAAAGACTATCAAGTTAATATCGGAAAGCTGAAGATTCTTGAAGATAAAGTTAATATGCCACGTTGGAGGAACTAATAAAGACCGGCAAATTAATCTCTAACAGCCGAGAATACATTTGGTGGGATCCAGGAAGAAGTCGACCATACGAGGAACTAGTCAGGACCGCCTATATAATTCCGGAAAGC
>MPNW01000201.1:0-14898 GCA_011800805.1 Hirudo medicinalis | reverse complement strand
ATTAAGGAAAAAATTAGTTGATGGAATTTTATAACTGAAACTTAATGTAAATTTTAATTAATCAATATTTGTAATTGATCGAACCTTTAATTTTTAGCACCTGGATCGTTGACAGCTTACTGTGAATCCATTTTGAATGAAAACAAAAGTGTGTTTAATTGTCCTTCTTGCAGAAAACCATGGACCTTGAATCTTATTAAACATGTTGCTTGTTTCAATCCCGATGAATGGATGGACATTGAAAGCAAAATTGAGAGGCTTTCCCTGTTAAAAAGTCCTCCCTATCAACAATGTCCTGGATGTCAGATGTGGTTAAAGAAGACAGATGATTCTCTAGAAGTGGTTAATTGCCAGAATTGCACCTCAAAAAAAGGAGTTACATTTAATTTTTGTTGGAAATGTTTCCATCAGACGAGTGCTCGGACAAATGAATGCCCTAAAAATTGTTCTACCGTGAAAGAAAATGAAGAAATACTAGAAACATGTCCACTGAAAAAAATTGCTTCTGAACGATGTCCTTCAGTTAGAAGTTGTCCCAATTGCAAGGTCTTAATCCATCATAATGGTGGATGCAAGCACATGCTTTGCAAGTCGTGCGGATGTGAATTCTGTTTTGTTTGCCTTAAATATGCATCACCAAATGAGCTGTTTGACAACCATTACAACGTGCCGTGCCTATTGGCTGCTCGCTAACTGCTGTTTATCCAACAATGCCTTAAGGCTGGATGATACCAAGCTTTGATTTGATGGTTTGATATTTTCAATTTGATGGTTTGATATTTTCAATTGGTTAATTTGCTTATTGTTAACTTTGGTTTCATGACTTTTTTAAACATGATTCCAGATGTTGTGTGGGTGGTAAATATGCAAAGGGACGACTCGTGCTTGCTTTTATTTTAAAACATTATTAAACTTATATTGTTAATTTGATCTTATTTTGAAGATTGATTTGATTTAATAAAAAAATAAAAAATAAAAAAAATAAAATCTCGACTCAGAACAAACTGACTATGTTTTAGGTCAATTTAAGTGAGTCTATGGCAAGTGGGAGTGCAATGCAGTTACAAATAACATTCGTTCGATGTGGAGAGGATGTGGAGTCATGGTTGAGAGGTTTGAGATGAGTCTAGATGGGGATGCTGGGTAACCTAGTACAATTTCAACTTGACCGAGGGGTGCGAGGAGACAACTTGCTTCATCCTGTGGATTAAAATTAAAACATTCTTTCATCAGGAAATTAAGTGGTTCTGAGAACCAAATATAAAACTCACACGTTTTAAAACTCATTTTTTAAAACTCACATGTTTTAAAACATTCCAACAAATGCATCCACTTGCCAGGGTCATGTTGCACTTCATTCACTAGGTGCAAACCTTTCCACACGGAAGACATGTTCCAAATAAGAGCATGTTAAGAGCGTATTTAAAGCTAATTTCTTCACAAGAATTTCATTTTAGCTAAACTCGGTTGTGAGAACAAATTGAAGGACGGATATGGATCCATTGCAATGTGAGTCGATAAGTTCGGAGAAAACATTTTTCCTTTACTGATTTCCAATGAAATGGCTGTCAATAAAGCACATCACGGAGCTAGCATGGCCGTTAGGAATGGTCTCTTGGGCAATCTTTGTTGATATTATTATTTTGTTGGTCTTTTCCATTACTTTCACTGATGGACTTAGGTTGTCAAGCCTATCATACCAGTGCTTTTATTCAGAAATGATCTTTAAGATTTAAGCTTAAGATTTTCATGAATGGAGAAATGAATGCATGGAGAATGTAGACGAAATGATTGATTAATATTTTTTATTTTTGAGCAATTTTATTCAACCAAGCACCGCAATAATAAACACCATAGCAACCACAATAATCACACATAAATGCCTTCCATTGATTTGCTTACTTCTAAAGCCGTCAGTAATATAGATTTTTATGCTTTATGTCTGTATTCCCACACTAACAAAATTTGCATTAATTGAAATTATTAAATAATTTCATTAATCAGCTTTTAATCTACTTCTTACTTTATGGATTTTTGTGGGAACATCAGGGTGGCTTATTTTCTTATTTTCGAAGTTTTAAAATGTTATTGTCTGACCCCCCAAATGACTTCCAATGAGCAAAAAAAAAATAATGCAGACCAAATGAGCAGGATTGAACAATATTTGGAGGTCGCTCAAGTTTTAGTTTCCCGGGAAAATCCAATTCCGCGATAGATCCAAGACTCGTCTAAATGTTTAATATTTTATTAAAATGCAGTTTTTCAATAACACAACAAATATAAATGTAATTACATACATAGAAACTAAGAATTTTTTGGTATATTTAAATAAATAATTTATAATTTTCTTAAGCTTTAGTAAGCTTGTAACATAACTCGAGGAGGGCATTTCTTAGGCAGCTGATATTGCATTCAAATAAATCTTGTTCTAGTACACTGCAATCATCTCGCATTTTAACATTTTTTCTAGATACCTTGCCAGATAAGGCTAGAGAAGAGTAGCAGCTGGAAGAAAGCCGCCAAATTGGAAGAAGTGTGGAGCTCCTCGGTCAATTTAAAGCACTTACAACATCATGGCTTGACTCTCTCGGTCAAAGCTTAAAATGGAATTGCAAGAATCACGGGGCCTCAACAACTCCATGCTTACCCTGACCAGAATATTGAAACTGCATCACAGCACAAGATTGTAGGTCACCTTCGGTACTTGACAGAAGATTTGATCCTTTTCAGTCTCTTCGATCCGGAAGTGGATTCCATCACGAAGATCGAAATTGTCGAAAGGTTAACAAAAAAGGAAGAAAAATAAGTACCTTTGAAACGTGTGTGGAAACGATAACGGTGCAGCAGAGTCAATTCATTCATTGACAATGGAACGAGACTTCCTAATTCTGTCTCAAAGAGAAGCAGACTTCTGTTTTCTAGTTTGAGCAGGCCAGTTAGATTTCTAGCCAAAGATTCTGATTCATGGAACAGCAGGGATGACTTCAAGGCCGCAGAGGCAATCTTAGCTTGACAGGCAGCAACGAATGATCATGCAGAACGAGAGTTGGCCTTGATTCAAGATGCCAAAAAGTCTGGTTAATTCAAAAGCGAAGAGCAGCTGCAGTATGCTTTGCATGTCATCGAAAGAATAGGGCAAATTCTCGGAATGCAAAAAATCCATCTTATTGCTTAATTAACCTGGGAAAATATTCACGATGTTTAAATGTGTGCGTTGTTGATGATTTTGTTTGTTTATATAAAGGAGAATAATTTAAGTTGCTGGAATTAATTCTCTTTGTGAAACCTGCGAAGATTGTGAATGGACTTCGGTCAGGGACACCATGTTCTCGTATGAGAAAACTTTGACGGCTTCGAGCGACCTCTAAATAATAATATATTTTTATGAGGTGGAACCATTTGAGTGGTCAGACCTAATATTAAAAAAAAAAGTTTTTATCATCGTATAACGTCCACCCTTGTTCCCGGAACATGTGTTCATAATTTCAGCAAGGTGATTCCTAAAAATATTACAAACATTAGAAGAGGAAATAATCAAAACTTTTTTTTTGTTGTGTAAATGTGTAATTGAATCTTTTTAAATTTGTTTAGAAGCAGTTCTAACACTAACTGTATAAATGGTTACAGGATTCCTACATCATGCACACATGTAATGCAGTCAAATTAATAGTTTTCAACATACTGCAACCTTAATCATTAAAGAGTAATAACGTAATAACAATAAAAATAATAATATTAGTCAAACTTAATAGCTAAATTATCAGATGTTGAACCCAGAATTAACTTAATAAAGAAATAAAAAGAAACTTAATCCAATTATCGATGTCAAGCAAAAAAATTTAAAATTACTCAACTTAATGAAATTGAGTAATGAATTATACACGATGTTACTTAGATACAATGTTTATTTAATGATATTTACATGGGCGTCCACAGGGGAGCAAAAGTTCCCTCCTGGATTTTGTCGAAACGCTACCATTTTGTGCCACTAATATACATTAATATGTGATACTAATATTTTGTCAATATACTATTACAAACATCTTAAAATTTCTAAAATTTACTTAACCCACTCACTTAATTTTGGTCGTAATTTTTTTTATGTTTGTGTTCCTGAATAGTTATTCTACACAAAAACATCATTTCGTGTTTGTTACCTCAGAGGATTTGTTGTCAACAAATTTAAAATTGAAATTCTTAATATTATATTATACAGGCTGCAACATAATGTAGCTAGATTGACATAAACTTAATTAAAGTTTTAATTCTATTAGAAAGATAAATATATGTAAATTAAAATTATTAAATAATAAATAGCATCGTCTGTAGTGGTGTCATGGTGGAAGGCACGCTTTGTCGCGCTCGGGGCTTCTGGCATCCACGGGTGCTTCCAGCACCCTTTCCAGTCATCGTGCCAAATTCAAAAATTGAATTTAAAAACATTGCTCCCCCTGCAAAAACTTATGCGAACGCCCATGGATAATTAATTACATATTGCCAAATTAAAGTAAAATTACTTTATAAAAAATAACGGCAAATAAATTTAAACAAGAAAAAGGAATTAAAAAGCCACTTAATCAACAAATAAACATTCTGTTTAGTTAAGAGTTCCGTCGCTGCTTTCAATTATCCTGCGCTTAATTTCGTCCTGGTCGACGAACTCAAATATGTGAGGAGCGTTGAAGAGGATGGCAGCCGTGCCAACCACCGTGACCAAGAGGAAGATGATCAGTTGCAACCTGTCAATCACCGATGCTATGTAACGCCAATCGTCGAGAATCTGAAAGGAATGAAAATAATTAACTCCGATGATGAGATTGTTTGTGATTTACTGCAGCATTGTTTGTGATGCAAATAATTGATGATATGCAAATAAGCAGGCAGTGTAATGATCTGCAGAGGACGTGTGATTGCAGTTTAAAGTTATCAATCGAAGAAAAATTTTAATTCAATAACAAGTTATTAATATTATAAAATAATATCCCCCAAGAAATACACAAGACGAAATTTAATAACCCGCTAATAGCTGAATGATTCATTGATAAGTTATGCAAATACAAGATTATTTATTCAAATTTATGGATGCGTAATAAGTCCAAAAAACTTTAAGAATGAAACTTAGTCCTTCAAAAGCAACGAATCAGCTTCAACAGGATCAACGGAGAATTGATGACCAAATCATTAATTATTTTATAATTAAATCACTAACAATAACAAACGCTTGATGAGATGGGCATGTATAATATATTTAAAATAAATATTCACAAAATGCATGATATTTCATAAATTTCATAAATATTAGCGAATGCGACCTAATAAGATTATGATTTTCTCGATTTTTGTGAGCTTCAAAAACATTCGAAGAAACGGAGAAAATGAAATGTGATAAGAGTGTTTATGTGATAAGAGTTTTCGACAATTCAGTTCAACAGTTAGACGATTGCCGTGCAATTATTCTCCATTCAATCAGCAGTCAATCAGCAATCAATCAATCAGTCGTTCAGAATAAATTTTTCAATCAAACGATCCTTGGCGCTCAGCAACGAAACGCAGAAACAAGAATTTAACTGAGTAAAACAGGCAAACTTTTGCTCAAGTGGAAGCATTTTTGTTGGGATTTTTAATAAATAAAATAAATTAAAAAAACATGCGATAAACAGAAATTGATAACCAAATCATGCATGTCGATCTCTTGTTAAAGCTCATTGTGATAAACAGTGCATTGTGATAGCATATTTGCGATATCTTTTTTAATATTTTGCTTTGCATGCATCTTAGTGCTAAATAATTAGAATATTATTTCGAGATGATACCCGACAATTTTGATCTCCTACACTCAGTGAACATAGAGTGAAGGAATTGCAATGATTACAACATTAAATTGATTCCTTAGGGACTGGTTTAAGCAGAACATCGGTTCAACAGCTTGATAATTAAATATGTCAGGACATGATTTCATTTTCTAAATTCTTGAATAAATTCAAATTCCTGACAATTCATTCGCCAAAAATATCTACTCAACAATTTGAGTAATCGTACGACTAATTAGGAGTGAGACATTCGTGTCTAAACTTAATTACCGGAATAATTGTTGAAATAAATTAACGGAATGCTGCAAAAAATTCTGTATTTTTCTAACAAAATGTTTGACGAGCAATATTTACTTTTCAGGAAGCCAGGCATTTTGACAGGAGAAGTTATTCTAAAATACACAATTTGCTTGAATTTGAAATGCAAAATGAATGTTTTCTTGTTAAAAGTTTGCTGCGCGGTTTTTAACAAACATCAAAACACGAATATGTTTGATATCATGCATGCAATGTAATGTAATGTAGCAGAAGTTCTATTGTTGTTCATCGAACTTCTTGACCAAGTCTAATAGATGGTGATGATATGTAAACATTCTTTTGATAAGTTGAGCAATTATTCCCATGCAATGTTTGTGAATTTTTGGAATATTATTTATTCGTGAGAGACGAATTAAGACATTGATCTTGTCGTAAATGTTGTCCGTTGTATTGCACAACCTTTTAAATATTATATCTAATAATAATAAATATAATATAATATCTTTTAAAAATATTAGTCAGGACTAAAAAAAAATGATTTTTAACAAATTTCATTTATAAGTTCTGAGTTTGATATTATTAGTTTTTTGAATTTTACAAAACTTAAAGGTGATCGTTGTAGTGTTAAAGGAATAATCATTCCCTTTAACTTTGCCAGAGATTGCTCTGATTTGTTAGGTTAATTATTTGCGATTTATCACCTAAAATATTTATTTATAAAAATTAATTTTCAATAAAAAAAACCTAGAAAACTATGACAATATTTAATTAGTTATTATTAAAATCTCTTTAACTTATCTTATTAACAAGCTCGAAACTATGAAAACATTTATTCAAATTATTCTATAATAATCCGTGTTATTACAATTCGTTTGCTGATCTTTGCTTGAAATTGATTTGGCATGTTGTTTATCAATCCATGATTATAAAACATTAATAATAAATAATAACAATTACACAGACATTTTATAATTATGAAAGTCATCGTAATTATTAAACTAATAATCAATAAACTTACCATTCAATAACTATGTTTTGAATTTTAATAAATTGTAATAAAGGAAACTAATAAAAGAAATGATTTAAAAATAATAAGAGAGATGATAACAATAACAACAATAATAATGAAGAACCTCGTTGTATTCGTCCTCATTCTTTAAGTGGGCTGCTATGAACCTGACAGCATCAACAGCTTTGGCAGCCTCAGGGCTCAGTGATGTCATCATGCCACATGAGGTTCCAGAAGGTAGAATTCTTCTCTTGAGGCAAGATCTTTGTGAATGAAACCCGAACCTCTGCTCGGATTGGATTTCTTGAGGGTGGATTTCTTGTTGGTGATGATGGTAGTGGTGAGGTAGGTTGGCGTATTGCTGGGTATGGTGATGAACTCAGGACTTTCCTCAAATAGTTCCCCATGTTCCTGAGAAGGAGGTGTTTGTAATTCTTCAACTTCCAAAGAGGCGTCTCTTGCCCTCCGCCCTCTGGGAAATTTTCCAGAAAATTCCGCTGCTTGGAGTTTGCGAAATTCATCCAGCTGTCGGCAGAATCTGGGCTGAAAACCAGGATTGATGGAAGATCTGTTGGCGGCGAAGTTTTGATGGATGGAAGGTGGATTGAAGATCAGGAGAAGATCATCGGACGAAGCCGAGTGCTTGTTGTCAGCGTGTTTCCATTCGAATGATTTTCTACCCAAAGTTTTACTCTGCATGGACGTCTGAGCTTCTTGTAAGCTGGAGTGCTGCTGAATCCTTGTAGGCCTGGGACGACGGTAGAATGATGCCGACGGAGTATCGTTATTTTCGTCACGATATATCGAAGAAGTATCGATGCCCCCTTCCGGAAATGTCGATCCGAAAGCAGGATTAGCGGAACTCTGATGCCTGGGAGCGGTGTGGAATTCTAGATGCTCTGAAGACAAACATCTGCGTACAAATCTTTGTTTGTTTCTTTTAATCATGCAGACTCTGTCGGCTAACTGAGTTTCGTCGTCGATGTCGGTTTGATCGTCTCCGGGTTTGTTGACGAGGGGGCTGTGCGTTTTGTGGAAGGTGGAAATGTCTTGGAAAGTTCTGGAAAATTCTTTTTTCCATGTAATCTTAGAGCCCGAGCTGCTTCCCGCTCTTTCACATCTCCTCAGATGTTTCTGAGGCCTCTTCATTAGAAGCAGGCGCGGAAGGTAGTTGAGGAAAACCGCCCTCAGCCACTTCGGCATGGTGTTGGTTCTCGGGGTTTTGAAGTTCCAGTTGATGATGACGACTGTGATGACGATGGTGATGATGTTCATGATGAAGGTAAAG
Organism: Hirudo medicinalis; assembly: GCA_011800805.1. Lineage (NCBI taxonomy): Eukaryota > Metazoa > Annelida > Clitellata > Hirudinida > Hirudinidae > Hirudo > Hirudo medicinalis. Next base: position 6,533 of record MPNW01000201.1, on the reverse strand, counting down.
AGTAGATATTTTGCAATCAGTGGTATCGTATTAGAGTTTGGAGGGAGAAGTTTGGAGACGAGGAGAAGGAAAACAACGAGAGCTAAGAGAATGGATATGCACATGGTCATCTTTTCACCTGCATCTGCTGGCAGATAGAAGACACAGACGCTCAGAAAACTGATGAGGACGCAGGGAATGATGAGGTTGACTGTGTAGAAGAGGGTTTTCCTTCTGATGCGAAGGGTGAAGGTTATTTGAGCCTTATGGTGACCTTCCACATGGTCCCAGGTCCTGTTATAAACCCCGGGGCTGGCAATGATGTCCCACGTGCCACTGTTAACGTAGTCGCTAAGGTCGACTTTTTCTTGGCCTTCGTACCAGTCCAGCACCACCTTAGGGTCAAGGATGTTTTGCATGGTGATGTTTGTAACGAACTACGATGAAATACGGACATCGGTAACTTTCGGTAACATCGGTAATGGTTCCCCAATTAAAAAGAAATAGTTCCTCATGTGGAGTTAATTTGATAGTTCCTCATGTGGAGTTAATTTGATAGTTCCTCATGTGGAGTTAATTTGATAGTTCCTCATGTGGAGTTAATTTGATAGTTCCTCATGTGGAGTTAATTTGATATCAGCTTCATCCAATCTTAATGTGACTTAAGTTAGAAGTCCAATTTTGCTAAACAAAGCAACGAAATGAGGAATATTAAAGTCACACCAGCTCATCAGTTCCATCACCTACTCCTGACATTTTTTCAGACCAAGAATCGATCCAATCGATTTTGATTTAAACGCTTAAAAACATTAACAGGCATTTTGCAACTAAAACGAGAATATTCACCTCAGGATAATATTCGCTTCTATCAGTTGATAATAATAAACGTTTCTAATTTTGTAATAGTTCTTACGTAGTATTAACAACTGCATGTTAATATTAGTCATTGATCGTAATGGACAAATTAAATTTTGTTCAATTGGTTTCACTATCCTTCAATCTAAGTGATCCTAATGACTCAGATGTACCGGACAAACATTTCCAGGACACAAACACATCGACATAAAACAACAACAACAGCACACACACACACACACAACGAACAAAACGGACAATACATGACAATACAAGCAATACAACCAGTGAATGACAACCTGATCTCCGTTGAACGTCCAGGATCCAAACTTCATCAAACACTTCTGCTCATCGAAAGGAAAGTAAAGGACGTTGATGGTGCACGATGATTTGTAGATGGCAGGAGGAATCCACATGACGTCACCGATACTGAAGATGACCACGTTCGGTTTATACGAAACTTCGTAGCGCCCGTCAGCGCTGGAAAGATAATTGGTTCCTTGGTTTTGATTTACGACTGGGTGGTGAATTGATGAAAGGATGGATGAATGGACGGATGAAAGTATGAATTGATGAAAAGATGAATGGATGAAAGTATGAATTGATGAAAAGATGAATGGATGAAAGTATGAATTGATGAAAAGATGAATGGATGAGAGGACAAATTGATGGAAAACTGAACCGATGAAAAGATGAAATTATGAATTGATAAATTGATGAAAAGATGAATTGACGAAAAGATGAATGGATGAGAAGTTGAAAAAATTATCATTTGGATGAATGAGTGACTATTAATAGCTACGATTGATTTGATGTGTTGGATTAATTCCTGAAGTTTGTTAAATAAATAATTCTATTATTAATTGTCCCGTTTTTAAATTTATTAATAAAAGGATTAAATCAGTTAAACATAAAAATAATTCTGAGAAAATATAATAATATCCACAGAGCGGAATAATATGAATCGCAAATGCGATGTTTGTTGGCGCTAATCGATGGCCCCGTGCAGGAAGGAGACCGATGAAGCAAATAGCGCCGAAGGACTTGCGCTAACTAGAACCAATGACAAAAGGTTTTCGAAGGCTCCAAGCATTACGTGCTTATTAATGATGGATCCAAAATTACATCGCAAATGTATTCAATTATTAGCAATTATATTAATTATTAACTAAATATTTTTTAATTATGGCTTTTTTAATTAATTAGATGTTACCCACTGCATGATTACAAGGGCAATTATAACCATAACTTTCTACAAAAATTACTTTTAAATAATTTAATTCGTTTATTTCAAATTTTGAAATTGTAAATTGTATAAAAAATATCTTATTATTTTAATTGAGGTTTTCCTTTCAATTCTCCTTGTCAGCTTCTCGAAAGAGGTCGTCTTGTTAATGGAACGCACCTGCAACGACCAATCAGCAGGTGCACTGGGAGGAAGATGATGGTCGCAAATGTTTGGAAGCGAGAGTGTCGAAGGAAGCTGAGAAGATGTGCAAACTTCAGGAAGATGTTTTGAAAGAACCCCGACGTCAGAGGCAAGAAATTAGCACTGAGAGGACTGTCGACCTTAGAGACCTTAGAGAATGTCTCTGTCTTTTAGTCATTGCACGGAGTGTCCATTAAAAAAATAATCAGAGAGATCTCTCTTATGGTCATAAACAACGTAAAATGCTTCGATGAATTTTTAAGATTCCAGAATTTAAAAATTGAATTTGGAAATTTGGAAGATTACAAAATTAAATTTCCAACAATCCAACCGAATAAATTTCCAAAGACATGATTACAGTAGTACTAAAAATAGTACAATCATTTAATATTGCCATCATATTTAATATTAATAATATTATTCATGATAACAAATAAAAACTGAAATAATAATTTACTAAATAATAATAATAATAGCAAATAAAAACAGTCGAACTAATAATAATTTAACTAATAATAATAATAGCAAATCAAAACAGTTGAAATAATAATTTATTCAGTCTTGCAACATCACGTTCCAAGGTCGAGACTTGTTTGTCGAACAACAGACTCCACTCAATTTCCTCAATTTTCCTTCCCGAGTATTGCCGTCCTCCTCCTCTTCCTCATCATCATCGTCACCATCCTCATCGTCGTAGTCATCATCATCATCTTCATCGTCGTAGTCATCATCATCATCATCTTCATCATCCTCGTTGACGTCAGCTTCAGCTTCCACCGTCATGTTTGGTGATGTAATAATATGGTTGTGCAAATGTAAACATATTACAAAATCAAATATTTATTTATTATTATTACTTGATATTACATTTGTTTTTCTTCTCGACGATAATTTTTTATTCCATGAGTTTACAAAGATTACTTTTATAAAATATTATGTTTTAAAAGAGATTTTTAAAATAATTAATTAATAATCGAAATAAATGCAATTTTAAATGACGTTTTATTTCTCATTTCATAAAAATATTAATAATTTCTTGTAATTTTAATATGCTGTGGTTGTCTATAAGCAGAGATTTTCAGAAGTCGTCAACTATTTAGTTTAGTTGATAAATGTTTATCAATTAAATCGAAATAAATACAATATATATTGTTATATTACCTGAAATAATTTGTATTTATTAGAAAACACTGGATTAATATGCTAATTATGCATTCATTTGTTCCTTCTGAAGACCTATGATTGGTCGTATATTATAGGCGAGCCGATTGATTGGCTCCCATTCAACAACAGAACCTTATTTGGCCACTTTATAAGTTCATTTCGGTCTTTTTATTCAATAAAAATAATTCTAAAAATTCTAAAGCACGACATTAACACGACAAAATATAAATAAGTAAATAAATACAAAAACATTAAAATCTATTTTGAACAAACTTGTTGAAGAGAACAATGTCGGGTTTCCAGACTTTATGCGAAAGAATTCTGATGACGTTGATGCCACCGTACTCACTGGGATCCCACTGGAGCTGGTAGTCGTTCCACAACTGAAGCCAATTTTTAAATTATTCCACTGCCAGGTGATGAAAATGATTTTAATTAAACAGATATTAAAATATAATCTATGATTATAAATTTCAATCAGAAAATTGTCAAACATTAAATGATGAATTTGCAAAAAAGATCGACAATTTGTAGCATTTGTTTGTATGTATGCATTGTATCTTCTGTCGTACGTAAAATGTTTTATACTAATATTAATATATTATGTTCCATTTGTTTATCTCACAGTTACTGCAATCCTATTTACATTGTATATTTCCTCACACACAATCCCATCAGAAATTTAAAAATATTGGAGGATTTAAGCAATCATCGCGTGAATATTTGGTTCCATCCAGGACTCGAAACCAAAGCCTCTCAGTTAGAACAATTCCCCAAGCTCCTTAATATGCAAATAAGGAGATCAAAAGAGGCGTGGCTTGGAGGGTAAATGATGGCTTAAAATGAATTTTTAAATGAGGCTTAAATTTTAATGGCTTAAATTATTATTATTATTGGTTGTTAATTAATAAATTTTGGTCTTTAATTTTATGGAGTGAATGGAAAACCAAAGAATTAAAGTGGATTGATGGATGGATGGATAAGAAGATGGACGAAATGAAAAAAAAAGAAATTAAATTGATGAATTATTTCATTAATTGAAAATGATGGATGGATGGATGAATAAATGGATGGATGGATGAATAAATGGATGTATGAATAGATGGATGGATGAATAAATGGATGGATGAATAGATGGATGGATGAATAAATGGATGGATGGATGAATGACGAATGAGTTCAACGTGGAAGCTCTCTTTGACAACTTCGTCATACAGAGCAAACAAGTTCGTTTTGCCTTCTGTAACACAAACAAGAAAAAAATCCTTTCAGAAAGCATCTTGATGTGAGTGAGTTCTATCATAATCATCACATTCCACATTTTTTCTTCACCATCATCATTATCATCACAGCCCATTTCTTTTATCACCCTCTACCTCCTCCTCTACCTCATCGTCATCATCAAGGTCATCATAATCGTCATCACCATCATCATATTCGAGGTCGGACCTGGAATATTTTTCCCGCGGGTCTCCCATGGGAACGTGAATGAACTTTGAAATCGGGAACGGAAAACTTCGAAACCTGGAATAAATGATCGAGACTCCCGTGGACCTGGAATGAGAAATTTCATCGGAACCGGGAACATCGGGGAAATTTTTATTTTTAATATTTTTTTTTTAAATTGAAAATAATTTAAAAACAAAGAACTTATGTTTTTACCCGCGTATCTCTCTTAACGAGCATACCAAGAAATGTTCTTTTTTATCGAAACTTAAGTTCCGACAAGTCTCTAATTCTTACAATGGCTTCATCGTCGTCAAGCGATAAAATACTTACGAATTCTTCATCAGTTGCAGTTAAGAAAATGACGAAGATCGAAGTTAATGACATGTTAATATCACAACCTGAGAGAATTTCGAAAATTTGAATTATATTATGAGAAATCCAGTATTTCTTGGAAAAGTTTCGTTAAATATTCGGTTGATGGTTGTAGCACTGACTGAGTGCAGTGCAAGACGTGTCACGAACTGATGCAACATTCCAATGCCAGTGGAACTTCTGGGATACTGAAACATCGAAAGTCCTGCATTGGCAACCAATTGCTAGGCAAACAAGAATATCTTTCAAAGAGAAATCTATTCCCCTTCCGTAAAAAGTAAACTTTGCCAAGCAGTCTTTTTTGACTTAAAACCAATCTGGGACATCGACTCTAAAACCATCAACTCTTGACGGTTTGACCAGAGTCAAAAGTAGCAAAGATTTGCTTGAATAAATAAATCTGTGTGTCCTTGAGTNTGTCGTTGTTGTTGTTGTTATTGTTATTGTTATTATTATTATTATTATTATTATTATTATTAAATGCAAACAAATATATAAATAAAATAAATCATCTTAACGTCGTCTTTAAATAATTGGCCTAATCATGTCAATAATGAAATTGAAATCGGGACTGAACGGGAATTTTGGACGGGAATGATTGAATTATTTTAGGCCGGGATGGGGAATAGGTTGTCGGGAAATAGGTTGTCGGGATCGGGATTGTACCGAGAACGAAAAATAATCCCGGTCCGACTTGTAATTCATATTCAATGCCATCGTCATCTCCATCATCATTCACATTCAATATTATCATCTTTTTTTTATCACCCTCATCAATATAATTGGCATTATTAGCGCGCCACAAGATATATTTCTTCAAATTACTGGCAATTACTGATCTGCTGAGCAGTCAATTTGCCATAAAATGTCTTTGTATTTGACACAACACTCACAACACACTCAACACTCACAACACTCACAACACACTCAATACTCAATACAAGCAACAAACACTCGATGCAAGAATTGAAAAAAGATCGTGAGAAAAAATTCATTAAAATTTCGAAAAAATTTTTGTACTTGATTCGTCTCAAAACTCTTTTAAGGGAGCAATAAATCTTGGAAAAGAAGTTTTTTTTGTTCAAAATCGGAGCCTCCGTCTTCAGTTGACTTTCATCCATTGAGACTTCTGAGGAAATATTGTCATCACATCATCATATATTGTCATCACATCATCATACATTGTCATCACATCATCATACATTGTCATCACATCATCATACATTGTCATCACATCATCATATATTGTCATCACATCATCATACATTGTCATCACATCATCATA
>MPNW01000200.1:3921-93662 GCA_011800805.1 Hirudo medicinalis | reverse complement strand
ATCTTAGTTTCCATCTTAACTTAATTTATTAATTCTGTTAATCGCTGATGACTTCATCCAATGCAGGTATGGAATGTGAATGAACGAATCGAAAGTTTTGCTGTTGACAAATCTTGTTGGCTTTTTTTAGTCAACTCATAGAGAAGAAATATTGTTACAATAAAAGTTGTAAATATGCGTTGATATTAAGTGGAAATTTGAATCACTGTCCGGAAATGGAATTTCACATCGAGGTTCCAGGTTAAAGCCATAAATAAACTATGCATGCTCTTCTAATAGCATTTGGCTATAGTAGACTTGTTTTGGTTACGTTAACTTTAAATACTCTGTTAACGAATTTATAAATGGAAAAATAATAAAACCAACTTAATAAGGACAATTTATCCAAAGTTGAAAGCGAAAATAAGTTGTTCTGGGCGCAAAATTTTTAAAGGTCGCAAAAAAATGTTTGGTAAAAAAGTATAATATTTATGGGCCTGTGGATATAGTAAATAATGTAATCTTAACTTTTTTAAATTTCTTAATTTATATTGTTCCGGTGTTTAAGTTGTAACTTATTTTATTTTTATAATGATTAGCACCAGGGGTCATCCATAAATGACACTTTGTTTTTTGGGCTCAAACCCCATCGTACGCCACTACCTCCAAGGTTGAACAAGCTGCAATTATTCCTCGCGAAATTTTAATATATTAGTGGATACCACAAAAATTCAATTAAAGTGATAAAATGGACAAACAACTTATGCTCAGTAGAAGTAGGGAAAATAATATCCGATTGACATTGATTTCTGATAACAAGAAAGGTAAGTAACTAAGAAAAAAAAGTGTTAAGTCTGGAGATGACGTTTGATTGTTAGAGCAGGGAACAATATTCACTAAGGATGTCAACCGTATGTGCAAAAATTTGAGCTTGTGAGCCAAAAAACCAGGCTGATTTTGAAACTGATTTTTGTGAGTCGGGATTACACAATCATAACATTACTCTCAAACGACTTTTTAATAACCTTAAATTTAAAAACTTTTTTTTTGAAACAGCTTTATTGCTGAAACTATGGCAGTATGTCCATGTATGTCAGTATGTAACTCGCATGCGATTAATTTAACTATGCCAACAAAACAGCTATGTAGGATGCTTCATTAAAGTTTTTAAATTTCATGTAAATGATCATTCATCAGTGTTTACAGTGATATGTCTGCAGCTTCATCAACAACAAGTGTATGAAAAGTTGAATTACTTATTTCTTGAAATAGCTCTGACTTAATAACTAATATTTATGCATCCGATAAACTCTATCTGCATAATTTTTGCTTCTCCAACTCTCAGGAAGTTTAACGTATTACCAACATGGTTATGTATTTCCTGAACTGACAGCATGGTTGAATTCAGTTTGACAACCAGTAAAACATTTATCAATTAATATTTTTGCCTCATTAGGGCATGACTTATTTCTGATAATTCTAGTCTTTCATTTCGATTTTCTTGAGTTTCCATCAAAAGTGTTCTTAGAGTAGAACGTTTCAAGTATTTTAATTTTTCAATTGAATCTAAATGGCATTTATGAGTAACATGATGTTTAAGGTAGTTCCACAATCAGTTCACTTCATCCCGTACTCCAATCTTTGCAAATTTTGCAAATTATTTCCTGCTGCTTGTCACAAAAGTGGAGAACCTCATCTAATTTGACGTTTTGGTCACCCGATCCACGTGTCATCGCAGTGTAGACTTGAAAATTACTCAGCCATTCCTTCCGAAGTTATCTCGCATTTTATTTGGAGGAGCTTCAATAGGTTAAAGTGCTTCAATGTTACCTCTAAGCTGTGCGCATGTGCGCTTCACATTCCCGGATTTAGATATGGTCGGGGTCAATGCACAGGGGCCTCCTCCAGCCAAAGAAAACAATTTCGACATTTTATTTATTGCAATCGCAAATGTCGCGTGCACGATCTGACAGTGCTAACGCTTTGTACATAGCATTGTCATTGTGATACCTTTGACCTAGCCTAAAACGAAGTAAAATCGTCTCCTGTATTTTTAAACGTATAGTTTTAAAGTAGTTTCTTTCCGTGATTTCATCTTCGCAAATTCGGTTATAAGATCCCTAAACTCATTTCTGCATTTACTTGTCTCTGCTTTTGTTCTGCCCCAGTAATTCTAGGGCAATTGCCAATCGGCCTGGCGACTAGCAGTGGTTTGTGGGTCTCCTTCACCACACTGCATGGGGCCTCCATCTGGGTAAATCCGGCGCTGCGGCGTCATGACCCATTTTATCTTCCTCCTTATCAAAATCCATGTCGTAGATGGATGATACTGCTGGTCCCACAGCCTGAAGGAGAAGTAAAATTCGTGTCTTCTAGAAGTTTATCACCATTACGGAGCTTGTTAAAGATGTCATTTCCGTCCTTCCAAAGTCTCCAAGCTTCCGCGATATTGAGAGAATTCCATTCCCGAGGAGGTGGTGAAACAAGACATAAGACAATGAGTTGACCAATGCTTCTGTCTTAAAATCCTATACGCCAACTGCGCCACATTACGTCTTGAGATTTGTTTATTCCAATGAGCTCCGCGTCCCAATGATTATAAAAAATATCAATACGAAATGACTTTCAACAATGTATAAAAATATATAACACCGACTATGCTTAAATCCGGGACTGGCTCTTGGTCATCTGAATTGTCGCTTGTGATTTTTGTGTGAATCCAATCTTTACTTCAAATTGCCGCGCTAAAATGTTCAACAGGATGCGACTTTGTCTTAAAGGTAAATTAATTTATAATTTAAGTATATTTATTATTACTAAAATCTAAAATTAATAATAATTATTATGTATAATATTTATACTTAAAATGTTGAGTTATGTTTTTAACAAAGTTCAATTTAATTTATTGTTTAAGAAATATCTTTTCTTGGCATTCTTCGTTGCGCATTTTGTGTTTTGAGTTAGCGCTGTTTGTTTTCTGTCTATTAATTGTTTGGGGTAAATGCTCATAACTATCTAGATCGAGATATTAGATACATTTTTTATACTTTGGGGACCAGTTTGTTTGTCGGCCTAATTAAAATTTTCAGCACTTCTTGTGTTTGTTAGGCGAATTACGTATTTTTAACTAATTATGCCTATAAAATCATGGAGTTGCTATTTACATGTTAAATTTATTAGTTTTTATGTATTTATTGCAACAGGTAGTTGAAATGGCAGCTGCAATGGAAATTGATGATGAAGTTCAGGCCATCCACGACAAAGGAGGGAGTAAGAAGAGGTTTGAAGTGAAGAAGGTAAACTTCAATTTATGATGAATAAATCTGTAAATTACTGCAATTTACTGTTACGTTAATGTATGCATGATAGTGGATGGGAATGGTATCTGCTAATATTTGTATAAAAATAGTAGCAATTGCACCTTTTTGTTTTTTGTGTGTTGTGCTACAGGATTTGCATCATGACATGGTTTCAGTTGCTAAGCTCTAGCTCTACATGATTTGTTGTGGTTGTCATTCATTAAATAAATTATTACTTTGTAACTGAGTAATTTAGTTAACTATTTTTTATTTCTTAGTGGAATGCTGTGGCTTTGTGGGCATGGGGTGAGTCTTTGCTAATTAAAATCACTAAATCAAAATTTCTAAATGAATGGAATTGGCCAAGAAATAAAAATCATCAACATTCATATAATTATAATGAATTACAATTCAATTGTAGACATTGTGGTTGATAATTGTGCCATCTGTAGAAATCACATCATGGATCACTGTTAGTGTTTACTTTGCAAATATTATGAAAGTTATGCTTTCTAATCGTAATAGAATTTTTGCAATGTTATACTTTGTTTCTAAATTTGGTTCTAGTACCAACTCACAACTATGTTTTAAGTTTTAAACAATACAAAATTAACTGATGGTGGTTTCAAAGGTATAGAATGCCAGGCAAATCAAGCCTCAGCAACAAGTGATGAGTGCACAGTAGCCTGGGGAGTGTGCAACGTAAGTGGTTTGTGTTGTATCCTTTCGACCTTTGTTAAAACATGTAATGCGTTTAATGCATGGCTAATCTATTTATGAAATTTTATTTTTCACTTGCAATAGCTATTGAATATTGTTCTCATTTATAGCATGCATTCCATTTCCACTGCATATCGAGATGGCTGAAGACTAGGCAAGTCTGCCCCCTCGATAATCGAGAATGGGAATTTCAAAAGTAAGTCCAATTCCAAAAATCTGATCAATTCTAATTGTTTGTATTGCTTTGCTCAATGTTACTATCTTAATCCCTCCATGCAGATATGGCCACTAACGAATGAATTGAGACATTGAATTTGCCATGTCATCCCTTACCTAGTGCAGTTGCTTTATAAATCAGAATTATTGTTACAATAAAAGTTTCTCTGACCTTCTCACAAATTGTATTTTAGTCTTCTTGATTCACCTAAGTCAGCCATTGCATCCATCTGGCCATCCCTCACCTTCACTGATGTAACTTTGCCCTCAAAACCACTGCAAAATGGGTGAGTAAGGCTCACCCATAACAATCCCAACTAGTCATGCTTTCTTGAGAAACATTTGCACTCGGCACATCTGCAGTTGCCGCAATCGTTGCCTAGATGAAAGTAATGATAAAGTAAGATCCTAGTGACAGCAATGCATAATGCATTGGAACAATATCAACCAACAACCACCTCTTTCGAGATTCGTGTAGGAGAACTGGGGTTTCTTGGATGCAAAGCCCATATATCTTATAAGGTTCTAAGTCTAATTGTAGTAAGTAAATCTCTGGCATTTAATGGTTTTGGTGGAGGTTTGTTATATTCTCACCATGAAGGCAACACATATTTGAAACCGACTGTTTGGGTAAAACTCAAGGTTTGAATACTGGAAAAGTGGGTGCCCATGAAAAAAAAAGTTTTTACGTTCAAAACAGAATGTCTTACTTAAAAATTGCAAAGGGTTCGTAGTTGATAAGCAGAAGTTGGCAATCGTCAAGCATTTTCCAAAGTAGGAAATTCCACAAATTTGGCATGAATTCACACAAAATATAAAAACATTTAAAATGTAACTTCGATGACATTTTACAAACACATCTCAGAAACACCAAAATCAATGACTTAAACATGGGACATAAGTGAGCTCAGGAGCATAACAGCTTAAGTTGGTGGGTAGACCAAAAAATCAAGTTTTTCATTTTTGTGCCTGATTAGCATATAAATGAACTTTTAAGTTTGCACCACAATGGTGCAATATTTTAGCATGCTGGAGACAGAAGCAAAAATGCTATTATTAGCTGATGCTATATGATGATGTTTGTACAATGGCATTAACAACTTGAGGTGATTTGGCTAAAATAAAAGCCCAAATGAGGATGGATCATACTAATCTCATACATAAGCAGAATCAGCAGACAACCAATAAGGCATCTATTTAAATTGAGGTAAGAATGTTTGGAAATTTTGCATAGCAACAAATTCATAAACTTTTGTATCTTTACAACTTGCATTAGCTCGAAGGGATAACACATTCAAAAGTCAACTACTAACCATTAAAATGTGTCAACCTAAATCATACTTGGTGAGCTCATATTGCTTGACTTGACTATCGTAACATTCTATCTTTATCTAATGCAGCAAATACTCTTCTAAGATCAGAACCCATGAACAGAAATGAAACATAAATAACGACAAAATAACATCATCAAGAGAAAGTTAATTTAAAAGCACTTAAAAAGTGTGTGTGAACATTGTGAATTGATAATAATCTGTTTGCAGAGCTCATGGAATGAAGGCACATGCAATGAAACGAAAGTGCATAAGAAAGATATGTGAATAAGTGCAGGTTGGCACAATGACAGCCAAATAATCAACATTAAAATATTCTAAATATTAAGCTAAACAGTTTTGTACATTAGTGACTGATTAAGATTGCAACAATTAACCTCCTGCCTATGGATGTAGCATTAGGTGAAGGAATATTAACGATACTGACAAAAAAAAAGGACAGTTGGATAGTCTTTTTTGGCAAGATGTCTTGATCTGATCACTCATCACTGATCTTCAAGAAAATGTAAAGGAAATTTAGTTTCTGTGGCGCCCTCACAGATGTTCTTTCATAAGCATTACATATTTAAGTTTATTGGTCGTCACTTTTTGAGATAAATGTTGTCTGGTATAGTGATGGATCTGCCTTGGAGATTGCCCGACCAGATTTCACCAACAGAGGCAGGTCATTATCCGTGCTTGCACCCAGCTCATTGGTTTGAAGGATTTCAGAAGGTTCACTCTCCGATGTCGTGCAAAAGAGTTTCTCCCTGCCCTCGCACTCTGATATTAAACCAGAACTGCTTTGAAAATGATGTGACCTCATATCAGGCTTAAGGTCTCTGGAATCCCATTCAAGGCCTGAAATGTAAGAAGTAATGTTGAGAGTGATGGGATATTAAAGACCCACACTTTAAATGAACTTTAATAACAAATAATTTAATAACTTAGAAATCCCATTTTCAAATAAGATTAATTCTCAAAAGGTTTCGCTACCGTTGCCTATACTCAAGGTGTCAGGGGTCCATGTGCATGCCAATGCATCTTCGATGTACTATTTGAAAAATAGTAATCTATAACATTAAAACTTTTAAAAAACGTTGACCATTAAATTTTATTGAATAAAATAAAATAAAAAACTTAGTCATGTTATGTCACGACATGCATCATAAAATCAGAGTGGCTTGACAATAAAAGCTACAATTTTGCATAAAAAATGTTGTTTTGCAGCACAATATAGTATTTCTATTGTTGTCAAATGTACTTACAATTTCAAACAAGTCTTCCGTCCATTCTGCACAGATTTAGCAAAATATGATATAATGGTCGGCACAAGTAAACAAACTGCATTTATGACAGGTACTTCGCGACTTGGTCTTTATTTTGCACATAATGCAGCGACCCTGTTTTCCTTTTCTCTCAGTCTTGTCATTTTTTCATCAATATTTTATTCTGTGCATCATCTTTATTATTTCCAAGTAATTGATCGTGCTGCTGAATGCACTCTTGAATTGCGTAGGCAGTTGGACAAGGAGCTTGTTTGACATTATGACAGGGCTGAACATGTCGCCACATAAGGTGTTTTCAGCCAAAACCTCTTTTCCATTTTTTGACTTGTACAGGTGAGTTTCAATTAAATCCAGATCATCTTCATTTGATATAATAGGGCCAGATATGTTCTCATCAGAATCTTGCAAAGATCCATCATTATTTTGTTGCTGCTCCAAGTCACTTACATCACTTTCAGATGTTTCCTTCACAGCAGCTCTCATGTGTACTGTTTTCCAAAATTGGAACTTATTCTGTTTCTGATTCACTGCTAAAGTTGTCATCATCATCAGTATCGGATGGTCATTCAGTCGACTATCAGATTCAAATATAAATTTACTAATGAGTTCCACAGTAAATCTTTGCAAATTTACTCTTTTATTACTTGTCATTGTTGTTGTCTTGTAATAAAATATGCACTTCCTCTCTTATAAAAATTATTTCAGCAAAGAATAAGTAATGTAAAAAGGTACAAAAACAGAGCTTCAAAATTTAAACATAAAGATGCATTTATAACATGGGGTGCTTATGCATCCTGATGACAGTAATGCATAATGCTCAAATATCTCCACAAATATTTGGGTTATGTTGTCTGTTATTGGGGAATGAGTACATCCTCATAAAATGTGGGCTTCATATTTTGAGACATTCTGGGATAAATATTAGAAAAAAATGCATATTGGCATGCAAATACAAATGCACCCCAAGATCGTTAGAGGGTTAATATTATTTTATTAATTATAATTTTCAATATTCAATATTCCTTGTTGCTAACTTTGTTTGGTGGAGAAAATGTCCAAGGATTCGGGACATTTCTCTGCAGAGCCGAGATGGAGTTTGGCGGGCGTCGAGAGTTGCGATAAGCCTTTCACGCCTTTCGCCATCTTAAGTTTGAGTGGCACGAGTGATCTATCAGAAGATCCCTGGTTAATGTTTACATTTTCTGACATAGTTGTCCTCTTGTCCAATTGACAGAGATTAAAGGCAACAGGATTAGTGGAACTAAAGTTGCGAGGCCTGCAATTTGAAAATGATCCTATAAATAAATATATCACAAAAATAAATTATTGTAGATAATTTGTATAATAATATTATAGAGATATATTATTTAAAATGATTTCACACATAGAAATTTAAAATAGCAGACTTTATAATTTGAAATGATATCAACCTACAAAACTGGAAGCCAAGCAATGCTTAGATCCTTTGAATGTTTCTCGGGTCTGTGAACTTTCAGATGTGTTGCCATCAAAACCATTCTTCTTCAGACTTAAAGAATCATTACTGTGATACTCAGCACTGAAGCTCTGTTTTGAACCGTGGTCAGGGCTCAAGTGACCTTTCAAGGGCTCCAATTCCAGGTTGTCATTCTTGAGTTCTTCTTGAAAGTCTCGACCAAAGAAATTGAAGTGGTTGTTTGAATTGTTACAATTATTTACATTCCTTCTGTCTTTGGAGCTGCTGTTTACAGATTTATATGTACTGAGATCTGGATTGACCTTCAAATCTTCACGTTTAAGTTGCAAATTAGCAATCAAGTTGTTGAGCTAGCAATTAAGAAAGACAGTGTGATGAATTTGCATTGTAAAAACAATCATTTCATCCAACCTTATTTTGGTCGTTGGAGTCGGAATTAAAAGAGGCTCCTTCTTGCTTCTTTTTTTTAGAGATTCGGCAAAGGCAAACGATCAGCACGACCAGGCCAACAGTGATGGATGCAGTGACAATCATTACAACTATGATAACATGTAATAGTTGGAAGTTCTGTGAAGGCAACAATGATCTTTCCTGACCAATGTCACCAATTCCTTTCTCCTTGATTGGCATGGAACTGAGGATTTCACAGTGAACACCATGATAACCTTCAGTGCAGCTGCATTTATAATGCATGCCATTCATTGGCTTGCAAGTGCCTGTAGATTGTTAAATCAGTTTCTAGAATGAAGCAATAATCACTGTTTACCACAATTAGTAAGACAACCACCTTTTGCAGATGTTTTATTCAATATGTAGACGAAAAACTACACCATGAATACAAGTCATACCTGATAAACACAAATACCTGAATTAAGGCATGGATTTGGAGAGGAAGACAGACAGGGGTTGGTTGGTTTATGGGGAAAAATTGGTTTTTCACAGAACTTTCCTTGAAAAGCCTCGGAACAATCGCAAACAAAAGACTTTTGATCGACAGACATGCAAGAACCACCATTGAGACATGGCCTCGAAGAGCAAACACCTTTTCAAGAGAATGCAATTTTAAATTTGACAGAATTACTTCTTATTTGCTCTCCATATTAATATTATGGCTACAAATGAAAGTGAGTAGCAGTAGAAAGCATAGATTAATTTACCTGCAAATATTTCCACATCACATCCATACTGAATATTTCCCGTGTTCACCAAGTATCCTTGCACGGAAGAGGATCGAGTGAGAAATAATTCCACTCCATTCAGCTTGATGTTTCTCATGCAGCCGATGAATCCAAATCTCACATCCTGCATTAAACATTTCAAGCCGATGAAGCAAACATCTTTTAAACATCACCAATTTAATTAGTTTCAAGACATCATCATTTCTTTCCTCACCATATGTGCATGATCAATATAATTGACTTCTCCCCCAAAAATAATTTTATTATCCTCTAAGTTCAGCACATCACTGTTGCCGAGTGCAACAGCGTCCAAGACCATGGATGAGTCCAGTATAAGTCTAACATTGAGTCCTGATCTTTCCAATGTCACATGATGCCATCTTCCATCACTGACCTTCTGACCTTGAATTCTCACCTTCCCTGGACCACTACCAAAGTTCCACAGGAACTGAAGGTAACCAGATTCAATCTGGAGATAATATCATCACAAAGTCAATATCAAAATATCATCATCACCACACTAGTTATCATTATCATCATCATAACCTCCAGAAAGCTGTAGTCCATGTGTCCAGCTAAATGGAGTAGCCTTGCTCTTGTCTGATTGGTTCTTATGTCAAAAGATATAAATAGCTTCCTCTCCAAGGGTATTGCTGCATGCCAGGCAAAATAACTTTGCCCATTAAATGTCATGGATGCATGAACATCTGCATGAATCATTTTTTAAATAAACATAATCAAGTGAAAGGTAACCAACCCATAAAAACCCATAAATTACAATGAAATCATTAAATTATTACAATTATTAAATTTGAGGAGATTATTAATGCTGTGAGAAATTTTAATCATCAAGATTTAATCAAAACAAGAATAATATTACTCGTGACATCGGCAATGTCGTCGTCATCATCGCCAGCACCTTTTTCTGGTTTGTAATCGTTTAGATTATCTTTCATAAATCGGCACGACCCGTCTGGTGAAGAAAATAACAACAAATATCCACGAAGGAGCTACAAGTATGCATATATGTTTGTGTCAACATCCACCACATGACTATGAAGCTGATCCTACTGATCCTGGAGTTTGAGCCTGTGCTGCCATCATGGAAGGTGAAGGCCTTAGCCATACGGGAGCACCATTTCAAATATCCTCATTCAATAGTTATTTAATGTCTTATTTAAAGATAGTTGGGGTCAAAGGTGACAAAACACTAATGGATAACTTTAATACCATCACCATCAACAATCAATATTCAAAGCTTCTTAATGGAACCTAATAAGTGACCATGAACTCATAATTCAGAAATAATTTATTGAATTTTGAAATACAAGTGTACAATCAAAAATAATCCTTCCAAAACAACACCAACTTTCATTAGTTCTTCCCCCATCAGGACAGAGGCAGAAAACTTTCTTGAAAAACTTTGGCACAATTTGCAAATGAGAAGAATCCAAGAGCTTGACAGGTACAGAGGAATTGGTATCAATGGCAAAAGTAACATCACATTTTTTGTCAATGCAATCTTTTGACTCTTTCTTATCACATGATAATGGGGCCTGAAAACATGATATTCCTAAGTAAACCAATTTATACAGAATAAGTTCATTTAAAACTCTATAAATAATGTTAATAAATGTATAATAAACTTTATAAATAATGTTAATAAATGTATAATAAACTTTCACAAGCACTCACTTGAGAATTTCCAGAAAATGCAATGCTAACAACGTTCAGTCCTGTGCTCTCTTCCAGATGAGACTTACTTTTGTGCAAAATTTTGTGCAGTTCAGTTCTATTCAAATGTCCAAATCCATGGTCAGAGTTTGTGGCAGATATAAGAAACTCCACCCATTTGAGGGGTGAAGAAGAAGTGCCTGTTGATCGCTTCAATCTTCGAGGCTGTGAGAAGAGGAAACAATCTGAAGGTCACTTTTTGTGACAATAAAGCGCTCTTAAAAATATTTTGAATTGCTTAAAAACAATTTTTAATCAATAGTTTCAAATTACTTTTAAATTTATTTTTGATAAATTGTACTTAGATAATGAGTACAGATGAACTACTGCAAAGACACCTATCATAAATTATGCATAACTATACATACATAGCTTAGCATTCAGCAGTAAAAGCATTCAGCTTACTAATATAAATTATTTAACTTTTGTAATTTTCTCACATAGCATTTAGCAGAATTAAGTGCCAACAAATTGTAAAGCAAAATAAAAAGTCTAAACCACAATAAAATAATTAATATTTACAATATTACAATTTATAATCCAAAAATCTCTCACCTTTTCATAATCTCTTAATTTGAAGCCAACCCCCAATATTTTTGTTTTCAATCCTTTCCTCTGTTTCAAAACATCGATAAGACTTGAGGCCAAATGGGTGACCAATGATAACGATGATGATGGTAGGGTTGCATTATAATTCTTAAAATCATCTTCATCACCATTAGTTTTCTGATCAATGTTGTTGCTAAACTTCACTGCAACTGCCTCATCCAGCATGCTTTCTGACAGGACTTCAACAGCAACAGTAACCATCAGCTCAGTTTTATGTTCCTTCTTTATCAGCCCCTCAGCATCATCATCATCATCATCATCATCATCATTATTATTGAATTTCAGGATAGCCTTAGTGAGAAACTTATAAGTCCCAGGATCCAATGGAATCCTTGAATGAATGGCTCCAGATTTCTGATTCATCCAAAAAATTTGGTGAATCCTGTTTTTATGGGCCTCCTTTTTAATGTCATCATCTTCTGTTGTTGATATCCAGTATCTCACATCAAATTCTTTCCAGTGCTCACTACTATCATTCAGAATAAATGTTGAATTTGACCTTACAACCTTTGCAATGGCCTTAACCTGACATAATTTTCCAGTGGGCCATGTCAAATCATTATCGCTCTCAAACCTGTTCCTAACCAGCTTAGGATATAAATTCAACAACACTTTCAATGGCTCTAGACTGAAGGAGATTATTGATATTTCTTCACTATGTGGGAATTTCCAAGGTGGAGCAAATAATGAAATAGGAATTGAAGAACAGGAAGACAAAGAAATATCGCCATTGTCAGTAATTTTAATTAATACCATCACTTTTTCATGATCAGTTCTATTCTTGTTCTTCACAAACAACCCAATGTTTTTCAGGTATGGCACTGTCTTGTTAGTAGAGTAAAGCCTTCCTTCAGTGTCAATGAAAAAGATATTTTCAGCTGATTTCAAAGTCGTGATATTCCCTGCTGTAGTGTGACTATAATTCCTGCAATTTTCAACCCACATGTGAGCATCGAAACCCACATGCATGATCTCATATTTGAAAGGAAAGCTATTTGGTATTTCATCACAATCTTCAATCACCAATTTCCTCAGAAATTTACCAGGTTTCATTTGTTCCTGTCAATAAATCAATCAATCAATCAATTAGCCAAATAATTGATGGAATCTTTGGAAAATTAGAGATCCTTTAATTATAATCGGGGCTGCCGACAAAAATTTCGGGCCCCTATGTCATGTCAATTTTGTAATGGAAAATTTTGTAATAAAAAGGGTCCAAATTGTAAAATTTTAATATTTTTAAATCCAGGCATGCTCCTGGGCACTTGTCCCTTTGCCCCCTTTCAGCAGCCCTGACTATAATTAACAATTTTATAATTTCTACTTACACAATTCTTAATTAATATTGATAATTTTTTCAGAGTGAGAAATTGCCACAAACTCATTTTCATTACAGAAGATGCTCTATTCCAGTTGAACAATTGCAGAAGTAGAGCCAAACGTAACAGTCTAATAAATAATTTCTGGGAGACAGAACGAATAAAGGGCCGCACGTAAGTTTCCGAATAATTTTGAGTGCTAATTCGAAAAGTCCCACAAAAAGATGTAACTAAAAGCTGTGAATCATAGGTTGTCAAAGTTTTTTCTATTTAATTCTATTCTAGTAAATTATTTAAGATGGAGTCCTCACTTAATTCAATTATTAATTATAATTTGGACTTGTTAATAAATGCATTTAACATAATCCAGAGTCAGGGTGAAATCACTCACTGAGATATTTAATCCTTTCAGAGAATTGGCACTGAGTTGGGGTGTGCAGTCATTGACATCAAATACAGTCACCTGAATGCTGCTGTGGCCAGTTAGGGGAGGTGTGCCCAGGTCAAAACAATCTATTCTGAGGATCCAGAAAGCCACCTAATTTTATAGATTAAATTTAAAGTAGATTTAATAACTCTATTTATCATCAACGTCGACGTCATCATCATCATCATCAACATCATCACCACCATCACCACCACCACCATCATCATAATGAAAGATGTAGTAAAAATAATAATAACAATTGATAGCACCCATTAGAAATTGAGATGATAGAAAAAATCATGAATAACAACAAATGAGGACTGCTAAGTAATTATGGATTAATAATAATAATAATATATTAATAAAATATTAATGGATTAATAGCTTGTCAACATTCTCAGCAACTCGAGTTTAATTTGAGAGATCACCTCCTCCCTATCCAGAGGTTTCTGAAGTGACAAAATCCCAGTCGCTTCATCCATGTGGAAAGTTTCACCATCATTTCCAGTTGCTATTTTGAATCTCAACATTGCATTCAAGCCAGAGTCTTTATCCAGAGCAGATATCTGAAAATTATTGCGATAATGAGTGACCAATAAAATTATAATTAATTTTAAGAGAACATCATGTTAATGACTGACATGATGATAGCCATTTCTGATTGCAAATGAAAATGAGGCATCTTAAAGCTTTCCCACTTAAACCGACCTGCATTAACTTTTCCCCAACTGTGTTGTTCTCATAAACTTCAAGCTGATACTGCTCCTGCAATATCAAAGGAGCATTATCATTGACATCCTCAATAATCACTGCCACCTTGGTAATGCTGCTGAGGGGAGGTATTCCTGAGTCATAGGCCATCACCATGAAATGATAGATCTTCACTTTCTCATAGTCCAATGAGTTTCTTAGTGTCAAATGACCTTTATAATAACAGTAATGATAAAAACAACACTTACAAATTTGTTAGAATAAAACTCCACCTGTCCTTGAGTCAACTGTAATAATCCCATTTCTACACTGCTTGCTTCCACATGAACCTTCACCATATTCTGGGAGGTCGAGATATTTTTCCATAGCTTCTTCAGGGTCGAAGTTCAAAATGGCGTAGGTCACAAGAGCATTGAGTCCTTCATCAATGCTGACAGCCTTAACCAGGCCAATGGTAGTTCCAACAGTGGTATTTTCAGAAACTGTGAATGTGTATATGGAGTGGGTGAAAACTGGTGGATTGTCGTTCACATCAGAGATGGTGATGCTGATGTTGGCAGACGACCACTGACGAACAGACGATATTTCTTCTGGTTGCTCATAGGATGTCTGAAATTAATTAATGACTTTCTAGTTTAGTGGTCACATGGAATGGTAGTCCATGATGATTTTGAAGAATGTCTCACCACAGAAACAACAAAAGCAGTTAAATTGTACAAATTCTGCTTTTCTCTGTCAAAGGACATTTTGGTTGTTATAAGACCAGTTTGTTGATGGATGCTGAAATACAATGAGGATGATGAAAAGATGCTCAACAATGATGAGGAGGATGAAGAGGAAGATGGCCTTCGTGATGGTAGCTGATGATCAGTCAAGTAATAATGGAATAAAGCATTTCTTTCCTCATCTGGATCAAATGCTATAACCTATTGAAACATGAATAATCTCTCCTTATTTATTCACTTCAATATTTAATGTTGCAAATTAACATAATTTAATTGTTTAATAAGTTTTGCTTGTAATATGTTCTTGTTATTAAAGAAATGGTTGTTTACAGCTACAATTTCCTCCAACCTTCATCACTGCAACTCCAAAACGCCCATTTTCTTCAACTTTTCCTTCATAGTGGGGTTTCAAAAATCTTGGTGGATTATCATCTACATCTTCAACCGTCACCTCAACCTTTGACCTACAAAAATGTCCTCCTTGGTCTGATGACCTAACCCAGAAATCATGTTTGGGG
Source organism: Hirudo medicinalis (assembly GCA_011800805.1). Taxonomy (NCBI): domain Eukaryota; kingdom Metazoa; phylum Annelida; class Clitellata; order Hirudinida; family Hirudinidae; genus Hirudo; species Hirudo medicinalis. Next base: position 78,172 of record MPNW01000200.1, on the reverse strand, counting down.
TTTGTTTCTCTATCAAGACTTCCTTTTAGAGAAATAATGCCTATAAATAAAACAATGAAACAATGCTTGCAATCATTTAAAGTGATTTTTATTTGATTGAGCCAATCAAATTTAGGCATTCATTCTATTTGTTATTTACCTGTGTAATAAATCAAAAGTTTTTAATGAATCAATGTTAGCCAAGCAATATTAAGAAGATAATCATGAATATAATAGGCAGCAATTAACCTGTGACCCTGTCGACGGAAAACAGGTCTGTGGAGTCGTGGATGTAGTTGTCTCTATGTTCCACATTTTTCATTGGCTCAATAACATGGGTCAGAGATGATTTATTGCCAGCATCATCATCAAGATCTGTTACATTAATCTGAAGAATGTTGGTTCCAACCGTTGCATTTTCCATCAAGCTGATCTGGTAAGGAATCTGCAAACAATTAAACAAGTTGCAAACAACTAGAGATTATTTGATCGTTAATATAAATATATACTCAATGTCATGTAACTAGGTCATCGACAGCAACTCACATCTCTGCAGATTGGACTGTTGTCATTGGCATTGAGCACATCCACCTCCACTGTCGTTTGAGCCATCTTCCATCCGTCAGAAGCCACGACATCCAGCTTATATTTTTGCACTACCTCCCTGTCTAATGACTTTTTAAGGGTCAACTCCCCGAGAGGGGAAAGGTCGAACCTTCCGCACGGATCTCCTTGTTTGATGAACAAAAACGGCCTGGAAGAGTTATCTGGATCCAATGTCGAAAGCTAAGAAAAAGATAAGCAGTTATAAATGCTTTAGTAACCTTTAAGAACAAGCAGGGCTGTTTGTCATAAACCAAAATTAATGCAAGGATCCATTTTGTATTTTAAAAAATGGAAAATCAATTGATTTTTTTGATTGATTGTCTTTGCATCAAGTGACTAGCAAAAGGATTGTAATTCTCAATAAAATTGGAACACTCGATATTTTTTTCCATCCATCTTCAGAAACCATTGACACTTTAATGCACAACCATAACTACCTTCATCAATATCAGTCCAACATTGGCATCTTCCCTTAAGGAAACTTTGTGTTCTTCAGGTTTGATAAAGATGGGATCATTGTCATTGAGGTTGATGATGTTGACTCTAACTTGAACTTCAAGAGGATCCATTTTGTCATAAGAATCATAAGCCATGACAAGGAAATCAAATGTTTGTGTCAGTTCAAAGTCAAATGATGTTGCTGAGGTGAGAATGCCTGTGTTCTGAAATGTCAAATTTATCATACAATAAGTGCATATTATCATTAGTAAGAAATCACAATTCAAAATACCTTGTTCAAAAGGAAAAAATCATTGATATTTTCCAACTTGTTGTCATGGGCCCAGCCTTTCAAGGTAAACACTATGCGTCCTTCTGTAAAACCATTGGTTAGTCCAACTCGACCAACATGATAACCTGGCTCTAAATTTTCGGCAATATGGAAAACGTAATAATCGAGTTCGAATTCGAGCGGGTCATAAACGTTTGATGCATCTCTTGTTGGAGATGGTTGCTGATTTGTCCACACAAGACTTCCATAAGTTGGACCGTCAAAATTGTTGCCGACGACATTAATGGTAATCTGCACTGGATTTGATTGACCGACGGAGTTGAATGCCTTTGCATAGCATTTGAACGAATAATTTCCTGCATATTGAAATAAATAATATATTTTTATAGTGTAAGACATGAAATGGAATGTAAAATAATTAATTTTATTTGGTAATATTCAAAGAATTGACAGAATGATAAATGGACTGACATTGGAAAAGTGAACTCAGATGTAGATAATTATCAAGTCAAACAAATCACCTAAATGAGTCAGAGTTCTGGCAACTCTCAATGATCCATCGACCAAATAAAAATATTCGACCCCATTCTCATGCAAACAGTTCTCTGGTAGCATGTTGAACCTTATCTTTTCATGATCCATTTCTAGAGCTTCTGGTGGAGTACTTGGAGTTTCAATCTAAGATTTGTAAAAACTGCTTCAATAAAATTACAATTAAATAGATAACAATAATAACAACTTCATTGGTGGTAATAATAATAACAACCACATTGGTGGTAATAACAACAACAACAAGCTTATGCATTCCTCAAGTCTGAATGAATCATTTCAAACCTTAAACACTGTGGTTCCAACATAAGCCCCAACATTTACATTAACAACGTAGGCAGTCTGAATGAAAGCTGGAATTTTTTGAAGATGATAATCATTTGAGATGTCCACTTTCACCTTTGATTCTCCAGTAAAACCGTTCTGGTCTGTGACCTTGATATAAAATTGAAATTGATTCCTCTGCAATCCTATCAAGCCTTCTTTCATATAAACCTGACCTATAAAAATGTCCAAGTTTTAATGAAAAAAAAGCCAACTTTATATGATACAAAATAAAAAGTTGGTTTCAACCTTTTGAATCAATTTGAAAAACATTAGCAATTCTGTCATCATCACTTTCAATTTCATAGTTTAGCAGCCTGAAATCATTACTCAAATTGTGATCCACAAATCTGGTTGTCAAAACAATATTTCCAGGAGGCAAGGAACTATTCAAGTTTAAAAAATACAAAGAAGAACTAAATCGCGGCCCCTCTAAAGTTTCCATCTCAATTTTCACACGAACACGAGCAAAATCCACCGAGCCAAAGATCGAGGAAGCAGTGACATTTAGAATTATGATAGGAAGCACTGTGGCCTCCTTGGAAGATGATTTGACACTCACAATGGCTGCCTCGATGATTCCAGTATTTCGACCAATGGAAAATTGAAGGAGTTTATTATGGTTTAGCAGATAACTAGAGGTGTCTCCAACCAAGGAATAAAAGACCATTTGAGAGTTATTACCTTCAATACAGTCACAATTCCCAAGTACAGAAGCAGAAACCTTCATTATGGAAGTTTCCAAAGATTTCAATTTGGTGATATTTTCATTTGATCTCAATGATGGGATTTTCAATTTTGTTTCATATATTTTGGAATTAAAATAAATCTTGAAACTGCCACCATTGAAGGGAAGAATTGTGATGGCAGCAGATGACGTTAAGGTGGAATCGGAAGAGTCGTGTGCAGAAATTATGAAGTCTGCATGACCTGGGATTGATAAAAATGAATTGAACTTGATGTATACATTTTAAAGAGCATTTAAATGAAAATACGAATGAATCCAAGCAATCATAAATATATGACCAACATGATAATTTTAACAAATGATTTTACCAACCAGCTGAACACAGTTGCTTGAAGTCCATGACTTTCCCAACTTTGATTAATCCAATTTTTTGATCAATTGTAATTATTTTCTTAAAATCAACAGAGACGCTGCTGCGTCCGTTGTATGAAAACCTCGGTCTGTACTGAGATGGAGTCAATTTAAACTCAAGGTTGGAACCACCAACTCGACGATTAGTGAAATTCGGTTCCAAAATCACTTGGCCTTCTTGAAGAAATGGAGTAACAAAAATTTTGTAAGAAATCTTATCAAACACTGGAACTTCTCTAATATTTCCAACAATTCTGATTAGAGCTCTGAGATCTCCATGAAATCCTGTGTTAACATCTGTTGCCCTAACAACAAGAGAAATTGATTGACCCATCATGAGACTAATATCTCGTAAGAGCAAGAGAGATCCAGAATCAAGGTTCACATCAAAATATTGAAGTTGGGGTATACTCCCATTTCTACCATCAACACCACCATCCTCATCATCAATGGTGTACACAATTCTTGCTCCTTTATATGAATTGGCAGTAACATATGCAAATCCAATAAATGGTGGATGATCCATGTTGACAGACATCTCCATAACTGGAGGATTGAAATATGGGTGAGTATCCCCTTTGAAATAGAAAGTTACTTCTGCCTCGCTCGAGAGTGATGGAACTCCACCATCTTCAGCCTTGATCGTAATAGAAAACTTCTGGCCAATGAGATTAACCACTTGGCCATTCAACAGAATTTGCCCTGATGTCTTATCCACCACAAAGATGCTTGCATTTCCATGAACTAGAGAGAAACTCAGCTCAGAATTTGATCCTAAATCAAAGTCTTTGACAATTGGCTGAAACAAGACAGCTCCTACGGATGTATTGACATCAACAACCACAATATAAGGTAGACCAAAAAACATTGGAGTGTTATCGTTAACATCTTTCACTTTGACTTTCACTAAGCATCTGGTCACATGAGCAAGTAAATGATCCTTGGCATCAATAAGAATATCATATTTATCTGTAGCCTCTCTATCAAAGGCAAGGTCGCCCTTGGTTTCAACAATGCCAGAGTGAGAATAAACCGTAAAAAGGTCATCATGGTTGAGCAAGGAAAAGGTCAGAGATTCAGACACAATTTTCAGCCTGGTGAGAAGTTGTATCTCTCTGGTGTTTTCTAAAACCTCAGCCTTATAGATGAGATCTCTATATTGGAATCTATCATAATCCTTCAAAACTTTGGTCATGGTTGTAGGGATGAAACCAGGGTCAATAATTTTAATCACTATTGCCATGCTTGATTGAAATCTTCCATCAGTGACCTTCACCTTAAGTGCAAATGTAAAGTTGTGGTGTCTTTCCTCATCCATTTTAATCCACTTGAGATTGTTATACCCCAAAAATTCAGTTTCTTCAAGCAAACAAAAGGCATGATCATCACATAATTCATTAGTTACTGACAGCCATCCTGTTGATTCATCCAAGTGGAAGTACTTCATGTCCAGAGGATGCATTGCATCAGCATCCAAATTGTATTTCAACTTTGAACCTTTGAAGTCAAGGTCAAATGCTTTTACTTTGAAGACTCTAAACCCTGGAACCAGTGGTGGCCAAATAATAACCTCATCATGAGATCCCCCAAAAAATTGAGGAGGTGAGTCATTGATATCATGAACTTCAATCACGACCTCTGCCAGAGACGACAACTGGGGCACACCATAATCAAATGATTCAACATGGAACTTCAGTTTGGCATAACTGGGCCAATTAATGGGCAGATGTGAGTTATGACAAGGAACAGTTGAACCTGTCGGTTTATCTAACAGGAGTGATTGGGTTGATTTATTGTTAATTCCTTTGGCACAATAGGACATTATTGAGTCGGAACTTTTCAGATTGTCAAATTCATCTGGCTCAAAGCTGTCAATACCACCTCCATAAATATATTGAAACATTAAGATGGCTTCCCGGTCCAATAGTGTCTTGCTTTTGATTGATGACTCTGATGAAATGATCTCAAACAACTTGTTAGCCCAGCCTTCAACAATTCTGAATCCAATCACAGCATTTTTCCCCATATCAAGATCTACTGCCTCAAACAGAATCGGTTGATTTGCCCTTCTTCCCTTAACATTCAGAAGGATGTACTGACTTGGCTTAGATGATTCACTGAGCCAACCATTATAAACAGAATGACGAAATTGAGGTCTAACATCATTTTCATCCTTAACTTTAATGACGGCCAAAGTTTGAATCTTGCCTTGCAAAGATGACGGCAACAAATTGAACGAGGCTTGACTACCAATCACTGAAGCAGTTACCTTAAGGAAGTGTCGATCTTTGACCTCTCTGTCCAATGACTTCAAGGTTGTCAGAACTCCAGAGAAAGTGTCAATTGCAAACATGCACTCGTCATTATTTTTATCATGATCATCGTCATCATCATCATTGGGTAATTGGTATGAAATCACATGATTAGTCCTCTCAATATAATTATCATCATATTCAGCAACACATTCCAAAGAATATAAAACACCGATTCCAGAAGGAGTATTAGTCAAGTGTCCGACATATGAACCTAGCCTTACATTTTCTGAGATTTCAAATTCTGGAGCACGGACATCAAATTTTAAATCATGAGATTCTAAGAAGTTCGAGAGTTTGATCTGAACCAAACAAAACGAAGAAAGTTTTGGACTTCCAAAATCTGTAGCCTTTACTCTCATTGTAATGAAACCATCTTTAAGTAAAGCTTGGAGAGGTGTAACATGACGCTGAGAAATTGGAGAAAAGAGACTAAGAGAACCAGTGTACGAATCCAGAGAAAATAGCTTGTACTCATTGCCTTCAGAAATTGAAATTAACTTCCTCATTAATATTTTCAACATGATCTTAATTCACATTATTGTCAAAATTACTATACATATTGATAAAATTTATATTAACTTCAAAGAATGTTGATAACAAATGCAAATTACAAACCTGAAACCAAGCTGTACCGGACTTTCCCATTCAAACCTAGACCTTCGTCCACTGCCTTCACTTTCAAAACCTCATCACCCACACCTTTCCACCATCCAACTTCACCATAGTACTTGTTACTAGTAAACTCAGGGGCCCTGTTGACAAGGTCATTGTTAATGAGGCACACCATGACATGGGCATAATCCTGTCTGATAGGTCGTAGAGTTGAAGGTCTATTTTTGGCCTCAACAGTAAATGTATGACATCCATGAACCACATTGTGATTTGGCTCCAGATTTAGAGATATTGAACCTTTAAGAATGATGAATACCTCATTGCATTAAATGATTATTGATAATTAGAGAATTTCAAATAACAATTCCTACAATTAATATCTTGCGCAACCATTTTCCCTTATAAAGACTTTGTAAATATCAAATGTCCAAATGATTTATAAAAAAATAAATAATCTTGTAAATTAATAGTAATTAAATTTAAGGAACATAAAAAACGGACATTAATTGAGGACAATTGTTGGAAATTGCCGAACCTGAATCGGGATCAATAGAAAATAAGTTGTGGTCGTGTGAATGAGTTAAACCTAAAATTCCATAGAATAATCTGCCATCATCATAGTCATCCTCATCTGTTGCCTTCACTTCACCTATTTTGATGCTTTTACTGAAGTTCTGATTCAACTCAGAACTCCAGGTGATGTTGAAGTGGTACTTTGAATTTTCAAATTTTGGATCATGGTTGTTACTATCCACAATGTGAATTAGGGACTATAAAAACATGATTAACATAACATTAGTTCACATTTTTTTAGTTATTCTAAAAAAATACAAAAACTTTTAATGCACAATTTTTAACAATTTTTTGTGATTCCATTTCCAGCCTAAGACTTGCAAAATAATTGAATTTCACAACAATATTCATTAAAGACCACACATTTTTCAACAAATCACAAAAGCCTTAGCTAAAAATCATCATCAACATTATTACTATTTTCGAGTTTATTATTGTTAACTTTATCATCATTTGAATATCACTTATAAGCATTACCATCATGTTTACAACAGTGAAACCATCAGTAGCTGTAATGGTGAGATTCAATGTGTGTGCTGATGTCCAAACCAACTTCTTGAGAAGTCTGAGGCTTCCAACTTTCCAGTTTATACCAAAATTTCCAGCATCATTTCCAGCTGAAGAAGTTAAAATCATGGCAGAATGGATGATTGAGTAAGTGAATGCATAAAATATGAACCTGAAATGTAGTACCAAATATGGCCACTTTCCCCTCCAATATCACCTCCTCCTACATATTTGGCAACAGCCAGACAAACCATGTCAAAAGGTGGACTGTCCTCAAGAATGTGAACCTTGCCACAGGAGTCATCAATGAACCTCAATGACCCATGACCTCTGCTATCTTTGATATCCACCCCACGAATGGTGATTTTAATAGCTGAATGGAGACTTGGTTCACCTTTATCCTTTGCTTTGACCTTTTAAAGTTTTATTAACTTATTGTATCTAGTAGGCGATATTAATACAACATGTTCTTGTTTCATTAGATACATAATATTGCAATATTCCGAAGTTGAAGCAGTGAATAATTTATTCATCTAATCAATCCATAACCTAAAAAAATAATAATTATCCCGCAACTTTTGAAACTAACCTGAGCGTAGATTCTTTCGTCATTCTTTAGAGTCCTCAAGACTTTAAGACTTCCGGATTTCGGATGGATTCTTAAAAGTTGGAATGGTGGAAAATTGGGAGACCCAACCCCATTAAGATCATCATCCTCATCCCTATACATGGGACTGTCATCGGGGTGGATGTCAAGTGAATATTCCACATTGCCATTGAGGCCACTATCCATATCGTAAGCCTGCACGACGAGCAGTCCTTCATACAGTGTTCGAGGAATGTGATGGCCTTGGTAATGATGCCTATGATGGTGGGTAGAATCTGCTGAAGAAAGGACAGGAAGAAAGATTTCAAGGTGTGGTGAGTCAAAGAACCTCGGTGGGCAGTCATTCTGATCGGTTATGGTAATGATGATTAGAGTGGTAGATGAAAGTGATTGATCTTCACTGTTGTCCTTTGCTAAAACCTAAACAATGAGATTCAAAATGAAATATTAATAATTCACAGTGAATTACTTCTATTGTCCAAATTAAAGAAACATAACTAGAGTTGTACATCAAAACATTTACTGGTATCCCAAAAAAACCTCATCCCCAATAATGAATCATCACAAAACTTCCAACAATCAAATTATTTCATCTTCTCCAACAATATAAGCATAGATTTATTTATAAATGTGTACCTCAATTCTGTGTTCTGCCTTCATTTCTCTGTCCAGGTGCTCAGCTGTTGTCCTGACCACACCTGCATTGCAATATTAGACCATCATTTTATTATCTATGTCACTTAAACAACATATTATTAACATATTATTTTTCTATTTATTTGGATTAAAAAGCAAACAATAAGCATATTTAGAAAAACAAAATAAATCCACTCAACCCAAAAGGTTGGTACTGAGGTAAATTTATCCAGGTGATTGGATGGCCTGATTTCAGAAATGAAACAGGTATGCAGAAGTAAACGAATTTTCATTGTCTTAGGGATAATAAAATGAAAATAAAAATGAAATAAAACAAAAAAAATGAACAATCAGCGGGATAAATTCGCACAAAAAAGAAAGTCACACCAAAGGCATTGAAGCAACAGTAAATTCTTAGAAAATGTTTGAAGGAGTACAAATGGATCAACAATGAATGATCTAGGAGCGATGTAAACGATTAAAACTAAAACCTGTTTTTTTGTCAATAGTGAACTTGCTTGACTTGTCCAGAAGGTGAAATGTTAAGCCCATTTTTGAAGGAAGATCAGCATCAAAGGCTTCGACTTGGCCAACCCAGGTTCTTGGAGGGCTGAAAAGATTGATTTTACAAATATTATAAAAAGTTACTTATTCATGATAGAACAATAGAAATCTTTCTGATTCATAACATTTAGACATTATGGAAATGTTATTATTCTTATTGTTGACAGATTAAAGATATCAATTCTGATGCGCATAGGAACGGCTCACCTGTTCTCAGCCACAGAGAACCGATAAACAGGCTGACGAAAGAGAGGATGGTTGTCATTTTCATCAAGAACTCTAATAAACAGGTGCATGGAAGAACCCTTGGATGGAATAGCAGAATCCTGAGCATAGATGGTCAGCCAGTAACTGGAGGCCAACTCTCTGTCCAAAGGTTGTGAGGTTTGGACAATGCCTATTCAAACAAAAATTGTCACTAATATTAGGTAAATCATGGCTTAGCAAACTAAATCTAAAACTTAGAAAGTTGATTGACAGGAAATGTTTTGCAAAACTACACAGCATTTGTTCACAATAATGATTGGGGAAGATGATGATGAAGAGACATGAACAATGAGGTATCAAATCACTTCTGAAACAAAATCATTGTTCAATCAACTCCAATACTACATTAAAGTTTATCTCCCTAGTTCTGATAATAGATAATTCATAGATAATTTGTAAAGCTTATCATAACCTCTACTAAAAATATTACTCTGAAGCATGTAAAACATAAGACTACTTCTGCTGATTAAATCTAATTTGAGGTTTTAATTTTTTCACTTCATAAGGACATTACTATTGGTTGGTACTTTTGTCACATGCTTGGCATTAAAATAGCTCAGAATAAATGTAATGCACTTAAGGTGTTCATATTACAATAAACTTAATTATGGATTCATCAGCATTTCATGGCCTCTCAAAATTCAAAACAATGAAAATAACTGAGTAAATTTATATGAAGTCCTGGTTATCTGCTCACCAGGTTCAAGTATATTTTGAGATGTGGGAAACATTTGAGTGACATGGGAATTATACGTTTTGCTCTCAAGCAACAAAATGCCCCTTGAAATTGTTATTATGAATGCTGAGCACTATTACTATCCAAGCACACACAAAATACTCCAATGAAGGGACATGTACAAGTGCTAAGTAGCTCAATGAAAATGAACGAGCAAAATGACATTTTGCAAATGTGTTGTTTTTGTAGTAATGTTTTGGATAAAATAAGGATTCCAAATTATTGGACTCTGTTTAATAAAAAACCACATTGAGTATGAAATTCACCTTCCTTCCATGTGAAAATCAATTTCTTGCCACAAAATATCGAAAATATGTCAGAAATATATCAGAGTTGGACAATGTTTATGCATCACTTTTAAAGCACTTGATTCCGATCAAATAAAGTTCACCTGTTACCCAAGCATTTAATCACCTGTCCATTTATCAACAAGACTTTTATTCACTAATCTTTCTGTTCTTCATAGCTTTATTTTTTAGTTTGGATTTTTCTTCCTTATCACCATACTTCTGCGATGAACTGGATGTTAATACAATTTCTCCCCCTTCCTTATGTTTTATTTAAGCATCATTTTTGTTGGTTTATCTATCCCAATTTCAAAGAAACAAAGTATTAATTTGTTAATACTATTCAAAGAAATCATTTGATCCTAAGTCAAGACCGATGTATTTGATCCATTTTTGGGACCATTGTGTGACTTATTGATGGAGCTCTGATGAATCCTAGTTGTTTGATGATTTCATAGCTGGTAACTAGGTTCTATAATTCTTAAGAATTCCATCACAAGCAGTTAAATGGAATTTGAAATAAATGGGAAGCTTTTCAGGGAACTGACTTTTGGTCAGAAGCAAAAAAGGACATCTCAGGTTAAGCTAGGGTTTACCCATTTGGAAAAGCTGAAATGATGTCCCTTTTAACTTTTAGATCTTATTAAATGACTCACTCCTTTATTAAATTGGTCTCTTAAACATAGCTGCCATAATTAGTCTTCTTCCCTTCATTCATTCACCTATCACCTTCCCCATCGGTCTATGGTTGGCTGCACATAATAACGTACAAAGGTCAGGCAGATGGCATTGCGACATTGATATATTGCTGTCACTCCTTATTTGTTGACCTGAATAATATCTGCATATTCGAATTATATGAAATCGACTGAAGTAACCAGCAACTGCATAACAGCATTCAAGGATCAAATAAAAGTTTGTGATTCAACAAGTGAAAAAATGCGATTCAAATTTTTTTATTTGTTGGATTTTGTAAGTTGGATGTAACGGCACTATAACACACGATCCGTGACTATCACAGCTGAATCAAAATAAAAGTAGTAATAAAACAGAGACAAAATGTATAAAATAAAACAAATTAAAGTTTGTAAAAAGTACATACATATTCAGACATATCCATATACATTAATCAGTAAGACCCACAAAATAAGTAAGCATGAATATGTAAGAAATAATTGCATATTTCATAATTAACATGTCATTTCCAACCTCTTGAGTCAATAATAAAGAATCCCAGACCAGTTCCTGATCGAACGGAATATTCTACTTTGTAGTTTGCTTGGGGTGACAAGGAGTTCAAGCTATCCTGATCAAAAGCTTGAAGTTGCACAACGCTGCTCCCAGCAGGTTGATTCTCTCTCACTGAGCATTCCCTGACAAAATCTTTGAACACCGGTTCGTGATGGTTCCGATTTATTGGAACAATCCAGATTTGTACCAATCCTTCATCTGAAGAAAGTGGTGGTCGACCTTTATCGGTGACCTTTGCCCTAATATTATAAATATGACCATTCAGTAAATTTCCATCAAGGATTATGGCTCCAGAAGTGGAATCAATGGAAAATGGATGAGAAGTCATGACATCTTCCGTAGGAGAGCTCAGTGTGTCAAGTAATTGGTATAAGATCTTTCCTCCATTACCTTCATCTGGGTCATTGGCATGAATCACCCCAACAACTGAGCCCAATGGTAAATCTTCGAGAATCTGATAACAATAATTCTAATATTGAAAATAAATTGTGATGCAACAAAATTTAGACAATGCTGACATTAAGTTACTGAAAACATATTGTTTAATTAATTGCTTAAATGATAAAACAGGAGCAAATCAATAGAAACTAACGAATGGTGATAGTTGAAATTTATTTGAAGGCAAAACTAGGAATACCTGAAACTTAAACATCTCCTTAAGAAATTGTGGTTTGTTATCATTGACATCCATCACCACCACCACCACTGCCACTTCAGACGAAAAGGGATTATCGTTGGAAGAGTCCTTAGCAACGACCTTGAATTCATGTTTATCTTTAAATTCTCGATCAAGGTTAAGTGCCACTCGAATCTCCCCATTGATTGGATGAATGGAGAAATAATTTGACCCTTCAATTGAATATGTGATCTCACCATTGATCCCACAATCTCTGTCCATTGCATGAATCCTAAATATGAAAGGTTTTAATAATGTTGCAGTTTTAGTTTTAGAAAACAACGCTGTTTTAGTTTTAGAGATACAAGATTACAAGTTATAAGTTCTTTCTTAGATTAAATAAAACAACTTTTGAAAGCAATTTTTATCATTTTTAGTCATGTTGACTCATTGAAACTACTTAGTTTTGAACATTCTACAGGAAACAATTGGAGGATTGGAAAGTAATAGAACATAATAGAACAGATGGTAAACATTTAATCACATACAAGCATTTTTAGATTTCCATATTTTTGTAAGACCTTGCCTTGTGATAGAGTTTGTAATAAATATTTTTTTAAATAACAAACACACATGAGGTTTTTCACTTCATTATCATACAATAATATTACAATGGTTATTTAAAATATATTGTGATGTGCAGTACACTACTGGAAAAGACTGGTATTGCATGCAAGGGGTTGTTTTCAGAGTTTTTAGGACGTTTGAGTTGGTAATTGTCGAGTTGTCTGGTATCAAATAGTTGTCAAAATAAAGTTGAGTTTTGTTGCTCTTGAAGTCGAGTTTAATGTGAAAGACCCAACAAAACATATTACAAACTTATACACATAGGAATAATATTATTATAATTTGACAAAATATAATATATAACATATTGTATATTATTCAAATAATGCATAGGGAGATGGAAAAATGTCTCTATCCAAGCAACAATTTTTCATGTAACATTTACATAAAACATTACATTTAATGAGATGAAAGGTAACATGAAGTACAATATTAAAGCAACTTCATTATCATTATTATCATCATCATCGTCGTCGTCATCTTCATCATCATCTTAATGAATATTACAAAATAGGCCAGATGTATCTAGGTTTGCACTATATAGAGCCTAGCAAAGCAAAACATTGGCGCAAAGGACACAAAAATGCAATCAATGAAATGGACTGATGTGGCCTCCAAAAATGAACATTTATTTAAGAACGTCATCACCTAGTACATCCCTCGTGCAGATTAAAAATTCAAGCAACTACACCTTGTAATGAGCTCATAAATGTTACTTAAAGAGTTAGGTTTAACTCATTCATAACTAATTCATGCAGCATCATAACATAACGTAACATAACATAACGTAACGTAACGTAACGTAACGTAACGTAACATAACATAACTTAACAATAATTTATATCGGTTTAAAAAGACTAATGTCTGTGTGATAAACCACTCCTTTTTAATTCAATATCCAAATTTCGATAGTCCTATTTTAAATAGTTCCAACGAATCTGAATGTATTGCCTCGTTTAAGTTTATGAATGTCCTGCGTCAATATGTAAATGTTTAACAATGAAACAAATTTCCCTCTACTGACCTGAGTACAAAGTGTCCAATGCCAACATCCTCCTTGACTTTTGTTCTGTAGAGGGACTTATCAAACTCAGGATGGTTGTCATTAACATCATCAAGAATTATTGTAAACATTTTCTCTGAACAAAGAGGAGTCTTGGCCATGTCACAAACTCGAACAACAATGTTGAAGGAGATACTGCGGGCAGGCGATTCGTTATAACTGCTTTGGAGAGAACCAATGTAACTTTCGTTGTTGAGGTATTGGTTTATTTCTGAAGGAAATATTTCTGAAAAAGTTTTCTCTTTACTCTGATAACTAATATCACCAAAAAGTAATTCCCTGTCCAGGTATGCAGCTACTTTTAACAGTCCACTGTGAACATCAACATCAAATAATTCCCAGCCTTTAAGATGGGCATTGTCATCACTAGGATTTTCTTGAAGTATGGAAAATTGAAGCAATCCATTGTAGCCAATATCGGGATCAGAGGCCTCTATTTTGCCAAACACTGTTCCCCTGGCAGAGTTTTCTCTGACATGAAAAGGTTGATGAGCATGAATAGTTGGTGGTTGATTCATTCTTTTTGAATGCCTTGGAGGTTTCCTAAATGCACCTTTTAGAACATATTTCTTCTTGTGGAAAAACCGGTCATCACCTTTTGTAAGTTTTGGACTTTCCTCACACGCAATATCGGATACATTTGTGGTTTTGTTAACTAGGCCATCATATCTGGGCATCCTAGACTCAACCACCTTGAGTTCAATGATGAGATGCTCACTCGAGTTATGCAATCCATCCGAGGCCACAACTTGAAAGTGAAACCAATCTCCGGTGATTTCCTTGAGGTCACAGGTTAAGATTAAATGACCAGATATTCCATCCAATGAAAAACAGTTTGTGTTTACATTATCAAGCAAGTCAATTTTCAAGTTTCTATCATTGGAAATTGAGGTCATTTGGTAAGTTATTGGACCTCCGACTGTGTCGATATCACTTGCTCTCACAAAGGTAATTAGAGTACCTACCACCACATTTCTTGCAATAAAACAAGAAATTTTCTGCAAATTGAAAACTGGAGGATTGTCATTAACATCAGAAATAATGATTCGTATAGGTCTAGCATCCGTATGCCTAGGGAATGGAGTCCCGGCATCCGAAGCCCTGAGGTAAAGTTCATAAAATTGAGGTCCTGAGTCAAAATCCAGGGGGGATGTGGTAAAAACCTCCCCACTGAGATGGTCAATGACAAATGGAAAGATGGAAGTATTATCTGACATGGGGTTATCGTCAAGAATGGAATCAATATCATTAGAACTGTCGAATCCTTCACCTAATGACGTATTAGTAAACATATTTATATATGCATTGAAGATACTGTAGGCTATGATTGTAGCACCATTGCCTATATCCTCATCTGTAGCATGTGCCCATAAAATAACAGTTTTCGTGGAGACATCTTCCTTAACAACTATTTGATCTTGCAAGGGCTCATCAAAAACAGGTCCATGATCATTACAATTGTCTATTCTCACCAACACAGAATAGAGCGATGGCGGATTATCGTTAAATTCTGAATACTCCATTTGAATCAAGATATGCAACTTATTGACATTTGTTGGTAGATTTCTAAAACTTTTTGAGATTTTAATATTCCCTGTTATTTCATGAACACCCACAAATTCAAAAGGATCAAATGTTGAACTGGAATCCACATCATCTTTAGTCCCATAGGTTTCGAAGCCAGTTTTCATTTGATTAAGATGTGTTAATGATTCATGACAGTGGCATTTGATTTGAAGAGAATAATCCCCTTTAGCTGAGCATTCTTTATCAGTTGCATTAACAACTTTAGCGCATCTAACAGGCTTGAATCTGACCGAGTTTGATGTCACCTGACTATTATTCACATATCCAATCAAGGTGCCAATGGGGTGACATTTCATGATAGAAAATTGACTTGCTTGAAATGCTACTGCCATTCTAGAAACATTTGTGGGAAATTTGAAATCATTTTCTAAGCTGAATTTAATTTCCAAAGATGAAGATTTTGGTGGCATACCTCCGTCTGTTGCCATGATAGAAAATATAAGTTCTTTTTTATGTTTCTCAATATAAACAGAGTCCTTAGCATGCAGAATAAATTCACTACCCTTGTTTTCAGTAAAAGCAGTAGAATTGTCGTCAATGTTTAGCAGTTCAAAGAAATCCTCTTTATAATTTCCCTTTATGATCACAGAGGTGATTTCTCCATTTTTCCCTAAATCAAGATCTGAAATCTTCAGATAGGCCAAAGCTGCTTGAGCATTAATATTTCTGTTGAGTCCAACTGTTTGATGAAGGACGCTAATAAATGGAGCATCTTTATTTTCTGGTAAGACCTTTACTTTGACCTTTGTGTGACCAATACGACCATGCCCCTGTAATCCTCTGTCCCTGGCAGTAATTTCTAGCTCATAATAGTCGGATTCAAGATCCTGTGCATGCTTTAGTAGCATTACCATACCTAGATTTGGATGAATAGCAAAGTATGACCTCGATTTGTTGTCAAGTTGATAATAAACATCGGAATTTATTCCAAGATCACTGTCAGAAGCCACAACCCTAATGATCTCAAAGTGCTGTGGAGCATGATCAGAAATAACAGCAAAATATTCTGATTTGTCAAATACAGGACCAAGGTCATTAGAATCCAGTACTGTGACTATTACATTAGTAAAAATGTCATAAGCATCCAATGCATGTTTGGCAGGAATTATATTTTGTGAATTTCCAGAGATTCTACCACCAAGTTTTGAGAAGTATTTCAGTTTAGCCCCAATGGTCAAATTATATCTGTTTTTCTGTTCTCTGTTGATATAAGCTGTCGACCTAGTTCTTATCCTGAGGAAAATAAAATCCCCAACTAACTTTGATTCTACCTTGAAAACTCCACCTTCATCTCCCTCAATGATCTGAAAGTGTGCTCCAGTGAAGCGGTTGGAAATTCCTGAACTTGTGAATGATGAGGGAAAAAATATTCCCATCATCTCAGCAGTGATCAAGTATGTCCTCGGGAGCGAGCCTTCCGAGATGGTGCACTCATAAATATCCTGAGTGAACTTCACTCCAGCAGACGACTTGCTCCCATTATGACTTTCAATAGTCAACGGAAGTGGTGGTACAACATTTAACCTGCCGAGAGGATCAACATTGTAGGAGTGCCTCTCAAGGGCCTTCTTCTTTAAATAAACATCACCATCTTTATCAATCAAAACAAATGAGTGGATAGATGTGTTGTTGACTTTGGAATTTAAATAATCATGCTCCTGGGCAACCATTTGAATGGATGACACACTCCTCAAGTAAAATCCTAAAATGACTATGAGGACCAAGATGTTTTTGATTTTTGAATTAAAGAATGACTTTCTCAGGTCATTGCCTGGCTCATAATATGAATGCACCGTACTGCTTGAAATTGCACCAGCGATAGATACTTGAAATTTAGATGATTTTTGGTTTAACTCCACTGCACTGGCATTCTCATTTTGTATGGCTGATGAGAGGGTCAAACAACCATTGCTTTTCCTTAAATTACAAATGATATTCTTGTCACCTCTTGAGGCCATGTTGTTTCTCCAAAATATTAAGGACGTGCTAAATTCTTTCTTGACAAGGATACCAAAAGATTTCTGTGGTTATTGTTTCCCATTGCTGTTTCCATTCTTTAAAAAAAAATAGCTCGAAGAACTATTCCGTTGCCTGATGACAAAACAAAACATGCAGTTGGTTAAGAATTTGAAATCAATTAAATTGTTCATTGTGTCTTTTTTAAAAGAAACAAAATTAAAACTACTTTGAACAAATACGATGTTTGTGTTTGCATATAACACTGGGGATATGAAATTGAGGGTTCGGAGAGGATTACGTCTTAGTTGTTAAGAGACATTATGTGAAATATTACACTACTTTATCAACTCAGACTAAAATTGAGTTTCATGATGTGTTCAAATGTATCCAGAATATAACAGAATATATCCTACAACGTCCAACTAACAAACGTACTGAGATGGAAAATTATTTAAAATACATTTATTTACTTATTGATAATAGGAAGACAATTAATAATAAAAACTATAATTCAAACATATAACTAAATAACTTAATAATCTAACCATAACACAATAATAATGATTTAGAAAGGATGAGACAATTAGTACAAATTGAGCACA
Organism: Hirudo medicinalis; assembly: GCA_011800805.1. Classification (NCBI taxonomy): domain Eukaryota; kingdom Metazoa; phylum Annelida; class Clitellata; order Hirudinida; family Hirudinidae; genus Hirudo; species Hirudo medicinalis. Next base: position 60,076 of record MPNW01000200.1, on the reverse strand, counting down.
AATGGCATTTTTGAGCAAACATTGTAAACTTAAAAGCAGATCTTCCAAAAAGTAAGAGGACAATTTTAAAAGTTCAAAGAAAACAATTGTGCTGTCCTTAAGGTGATTTGTCGATGACATCTTAGAAAAGATATATGAGCTATGAAGTTGTTTCATGTGTAACGATGATGACGATGTTGCTGATGACGATGCCGATAGTGATCTCCGCGACCCAATAAATAAGGCAACGCTAACCATGACGGCTTGAAAATTCATAGATTAATTTACATAATAGACTAAGTAATACAACAATTCTTTACGCCAATTACCGTTATTATTTTTATTATTATTGTTGTTATATTATCATTATCATCATCATCATCATCATCATCATCATCACCACCACCACCATCACCACTGCGAGGACGTATCTTCGGACCATCACCACCTACGCAATGCCTTATTACTTAATACATTACTAGATATGATTGTCGTATATCATTTTAAGGTCAGTAGGGATGATCGCGATTGTACTCAGACGAACGTGAAACAGAGTAAGTCATTATTTACTTGGTAAAGTCAACAGCTTTTATGATGTCATTAACGAATGTGTTATTCGTCGATTCATCGCGTTAACGACTACAATAACTTATTAAAGTGGGTCCCAAAGCGATGCTATATTTTCAATCTTTTCAATCCCACACCATTTATCCATCAATACCATCCAACCATCTACCACGACCACACAAGTGCTTCCCCTACAAAATGACTAACAATGAACTCAAACAAATAAAAGTATCTGCAAAGTTGGATGGCGAAGATCAAAGAAAAGCAGATTGATTAGTGCATTGTAGAGCCGAGGGAAGGTGATTTAAGAACCTGTGAGTTTCGATAACCGAACAAGTACGACATTGAATCGTCAGCAATAATAATGTTCGTGCTTTCTTCGTAGGCGAAGACTTGAGAATAAAAATTAAGAACGATATTCTTATAATTTCTTAAGGAAATCAATATAATTACTCTTTAACTGAACGATAACCACTTTTATGTTTATGAAGGTATCATGTCAATCATGGGTTGTATTAAAAAAAGAAAAGAAATAATACAAACAATGATGACATTGATGATGGTAATGATGATGATAATGATGACGATTTTGGAAATGTGAGTGAAGGTTAGACACGTTTAATGTTTTACAAATTAAACGAGAAAGTGATGGAAGGAACAAAAAGAAGAAACAACCATCAGCGGCGCATCAAAGAACTCCATGAGGCATCCTTATACTCACGGTGATGGTGGTGATAGTGGTGACGATGATGATGGACGTGATGATGACGATGACAAGAAAGGCTGTTGTTACCACAGGCCCTTGATATTCTATTCCAGTGCGATGCATTAGATAATTAATTAAGTCATCGATAGCTTAATAATAGATAGTAACAAATAATAATAATAATACATAATAATAAATAATAGATAGTGTTATACCACGGAAATCCATGCAACTCGTTCACTCAGTTAACTTATTCTCTTCAGTTTCAATTAGTCGTGGAGTTTCTCTTGAGACGTGGGCAGGCTAGAACAGATAGCAACACCTGTAGGAGCAGGCATGTTACCTGAATTAGTTTGCAACTCACCGGCTGAGGTTTCAGGAGAATCGGAGTTGCACGAATGGATCTCAGTAGTGATTAATCATTTCTATGCAACAACATAAGGTTGAAATGGAATTAATTGAAGGCACGCTTTGGTTTATTAAGCATTATGAATCAGTAACAACAATAATAACAGCATAATTATCATCCTAATCAATTATTACACTATTACACTTTTCACATAGCAGAATACTTCCATCATCAAAACTCAGAGATACAGATGTGGGTGTTGGGTTATGCAGAACAAGAGGCTTGAAAAACATTATATAAAATATTAATTGAATTAATTACAAACCAATCTGATTAGTTGTTCAACTTGATCAATAATTAATCAATTAATGGTTTTGTTCCACGTAATACTTATAAATTCTAGATTCTGCATGGTAGAATCATTTCATCTTTTCCTAGAGGGGGATAGGGTGTTGAGAAAACCCTCACTCGACCTGATGAGATGACTTTTTTGCTTCTCACCAAAAGTCAAGGAGTGCACCAGGAGTCAGGGGAAGGCCCCCCCTCTCAAATGAATCCATGGATGGAATTAAATTTCTTAGACGATTAAAGTCGTGAAGACATCTATATTATCTACATTCAGCCTCAACCAAATCTCTCCCCAGGCCCGTCACCGTCATTCAACTGTAATCCACAGATAATGGCTCGGATCACTTCACATGAAAAATAATTGGTCCCGGTCATCAGGCAAATATTTTCGAAGCAAACTTTCTCAAGTGTTTCGAGCGTCATCATGAGTTTTTAGGTATTATTATGTGCAAGATATATCATCATCAGCTCGATTATTATCATCTAGCATCACTATAGGGAGCTCTTGAGAGCTACTTGAAGAATTTTGTACTTTCCATGTGAAAAACGACTTTATCATCGCTTTAAGAGTCATGATGTTAAGAATGTCGCCTCAAGCATTATTTTGTTGAGTATGGATAATTCACCTTTTTTTTTTTTTATTTATTACCCAATATCCGCATCGACGTAATTTGAATGTCATGTGTTACCTAATGTATTGTAATATAACATTTAGTACCTACGAGATTCTGCGCAAACATAGAGTTGGCTCGGTCCAGATTTGTAATTTGGGTTTATTTATTTGCAAAATGGCATTTAAAAGTTGTACAAAAATCATTGGCTACTGACGATCTAAAATAACAAACTTGCTTTAAGCAAATGTGACTCACCGCGTTCCGATTGCAAATAATCAAATAAATATAGTTATATTATTAAGCAACATAAGAATTAAAGCGGACATTTGCTAACTGAATACTCTGATGACTCTTCTTTTTTCAAATCACGATCGACAAGGCAAACCTTTCAAACACCGCGCAGACGAATAGAATCAGTGGCTGTGCGAATAACATTTACCTGCAGTTCAAGCCTGCGACAAAATCATAAATTTGCATATGCAACAAATATTTAAAATAATATCCATTTTTCCAAAAGACAAACTTTGCAATTAATGTAAAAATTTAAACTTTTAAATAATTTATTATATTTTTATAAAATTTGGTTTTGCTAACATTAGACTCTCAAGCATGTTATTAATGTAATTGGAACATAAAAAATAATGATTATTTGAAAATTACTATAAATTTTGTTTTATTCTCAAACATAACATCGCATCATCACCCATTATTTTTTTTTGCCTCATTAGGTAACATTATCACAAAAAATCGTCGATAATTGATTTGTAACGGAGCTTAAGAAATCGACATCACATTGAATTTACGATGCAAATGGGCATATTATGGAGATTAGTAAAACTTTTTGAACCGAGAAGAAAGTAGTTTGCTAGGTAATCTAGGAGCATCGTTGATTTTCCAACATTGAAGCATGAGACTTCAATTTTTGAATCTAACAAGAATTTAAATTTCGTCGGGTAATATTGAAGGAATCTTGAAAAAGACAAACTAAGTTTTTCCCCCAAATTTTTTTAAAAATTATTTTTTAAAACCGAAAGTTGCTGAAATGACGTGAAAAAAAACTGAAAATTTGCTAAAATTATGTTCCCTTCATAATCTCTCTAAGAGTATGAAAAAAATGTCAGCATTTACGCAAAAAATCAGCTGAGAGCTTGATGTCATTTATGAAGAAATATTTTTTTACTAATAAAATAAAATAGTTTTATAATAAAATTTAAAAAAAGCATTTAGTATAAATCTATATTATCAACAACGTTGAAGCTGTTCGAAATGAAAGGAAGGCAAACCTACCAAGGATTATATTATCGGGTTATTGGTTAAACCTAAAATGACTTATAAATTACTTTATTGAACTGATCGTTAAATTATTAACCAGTAATAAATTTGCACACCAATCTTTTTCTCGAATATGTTCAGCAGACGATTGCATCCAGACCGGTGATTTCCAGTAATTCGTCATTGGAGGGGTGCTGCCCAACAGCCGGGTGTCCAATTGGCCTTCTCATGACCCTTGTTTTTTTGTTTTTCTTTTTTTAAGAAAATCCTGCGAAGGGAGGAAAAATCCCTGTTCCAGACCAAACCCCTGAATTTCATAGACCATAATGAAGTTCTGTGACCAAAGAGACCAAAAGATGCCCATATTCTCTTGCCCGTGTTCCTGATATTAAAACGGCGTCCTAAAAATTAAGTTTCCATTGACGAAGATTTTGCATTTGGTTGCCATTTTGATAACTTGTTTTATCTCCTTAATTTTATGACGTGAATGCTTATTGCGAGGGATAAAATTGATCGTATGGAAAGGATCATTTATACCATAAATGTTAACATAGTTATCGGTAAATACAGAGACTGAGTATGGAAACTTCCCAAGGAAGGCGATACTTTTTTATGCCGCAAAAACCGCTCCTGGTCTTATGGTGCTGGTCAAATGTAAAAACAACATTCGGAAAATTAGGAGCTATTGAACAATTTTATCATGAATGTCCAAATAATCATACTTAAGATAAGCCCTGAGCTTCTGACGAGCTAATAAAGCCAAACGATGAAATGAGGAAAAAATAAACGGCAAGGTGAATAACCAACAAAAAATATAACAGAAATTTGTAGATTTTGCAACTTAAATAGAATTTTTAGCAATGGGTTTTATTACTTGATTGTTGTATTAAATTAAAGAGAATGAAACATTGTCTACACCAGTTTGATACAAATTATAGAAAGCAATGAATTTAAAATAACATTTACTTAAAATAAGTAGAATAACTAATTTTTGATGATTTATGTTAATATTCACAAATGTCAAAAGATCGAAAGTTTTAGTTATGCCACAAACTTTAAGAAGCATCACAATTTATAAACAAAGCATGATATTATACGCGATGAGGTATTTTTTAGCAGGAAAATTCATACAGAGTATAAAAAGTTGTAAGAAGTTGGGAACGATAAAGTTACGTTTGCCAGGACAGTGAAACAAGGTTTCGTTGAATGTACTACTGTGCGAGAATTCCATCAAAGCTTTACAAAGTATGGTTTCTGAGGAGGTGGCAAATTAAAATAATATTTAATGACAATTTTAATTCAAAAATTTTCGCAATTTGTGTTTCCCGGAAAAGGGTGGAAAATATAAAAAGTGTAAATTAAATACATGACGCGAAATGACGCCAGTCAAAGCTGGCTACTAGTTTAGCAGGATCCTGGCCGCTTCCGATTGTTGTACGCGTTGTTGATGTTTTACTTAAAAAATTCTGTTTGTAAATACAAATTCGAGCCCGCTCAATAGCCACATAATATCGGAAACGGTCGATGAATTTAGGTTTACTGTTTAAAAACGTTCGTGGAAACTTTTGACTTGCGCTATTTTAGTTGGTCCGGACTCCGCTCATCATTCAGTGCACCACTGGTAGTTCGGCCCACGCGAGGGTTAGTTGCCAATTGCGAGGATCATTTGAGTTTGGAGTGTTTTTTTTTGCTTCACGGCGGCAATTTAAAAGCTACCTTGTACCACATTTTCGTCGGATTTGATTATTTTCGCTGCCCGGACTTGACCGAGCCAATGACGTATGACCCTTGACGGATGTGACTAATGTCCAGGTCCCTCATCAATTTGAGCATTGATATTGATGAGAAGTAGTTGTTGGATTAATATTTTCCAGGAAAATGTGATTATTTTTTTAAATTGTGCTTGCAGGCACTTGTAAGTTGTTACAACAATGGCATTGAACTTGAAAACAAGCAGGAGTAGCCCCAGGTCAGTTCAGTTATTCTCTCTGACACAATGGATATTTTATTTACTATCTTCTAGTATCATGAACATGATGTTTATGGAGCAATTTGTTAAATTATAATTCTGCTAACTTAGCTATTGTCTTTGTAAGATTTCTTTGTGAACTTGTGCTTGAAAAAACATTTGTTCTTTTTATGTTGGAAGGTCAACACCATCAGAATATGTATCTGTTGATTTGACGAAAGATGACGAAGATGTCCCAGTAGACTTAAGTTGCCCAAGCCGCCAGTCAAGAGTGGAATCAATTCCATTAGAAAAAGAAAATTTAGATGAGGAAGCACTCAAGGATTTGAGCATTGAAACAAAAGATGATCTGAGGAGATATATTGCTAAATTACAGGCCGAACTCAGGATAGAAGAGGTCAATCTGATTTTAATTCAAAAAATAAAGTTGAGTCATCAAAAAGATCACAAATCATGCCATGACAGCAATGGCATATATGCAGATAAACAACATTATGGTAACCCTAATTCACAACAGAACAGACATCAGTCTGCTAAGATGCAGAATGGAGCTGTAGCAAAGAAAGGGTCTCAAACTCAACAACAAGGAAAATATGGTGGTCCAGCTACAAATAATGCCAAGGGTAGCAGTGTTAATCAGCATTCCACTCAGAATTCATCCAGAAGTACTTCTTCTGGTAACCATAGTTCTCAGGCTTCTTCAAGGTATCAGCCACAATCTACCTTCCTAGTAAATGGGTCCAGCCATCAGCAAAGTTCCCAAGTCCAGCAACTTCAACTGCATGAACAGCAGAGGAAGTTGTTGCAGCAACAGCAACAAGCTGCTGCTGCATTAGTTGAACAGACAGCAGCTAGAAGGTTAGCCGCTGCTAAATTGGTTGTTCAAAAGAATCTTGAAAGGGACCTAATACGAACTCCTGGCCCGAGAGCTAGCCCATTCGACCTGTCTATTGTTCCAAATCCCTCTTGCCCTCAATTTATATCTCTAGTGGGACTGGAGCAAGCAGTTGACAGGTTGCTGACTAATGAAAACCTCAAGCGAGATCCTGCTTATACTTCCTCGGCGGAGATTGTCGAGTCGAGAAGTGCGCCATCTTTGCTGATTTCGTGTGCTCGATGTTCTACAGATTTCACTCCAAAATGGGTCGAAAGGACGGGTAAAACGGGGGTAAAGGTTTACTGGTGCGAACATTGTCATCGAATGGAAAGAAAACGAGTGGCCTCAAAGCATCAAGAAGAAAAACTTAACAGTGCCTTCACCAAGGCAGCTCAGCAGGAACGAGAGATGGAGAAGGCATTAGCGGCTGAACTCGAGGCTGCCAAGCAACAGTTAGATGCCATCATCTTGCCGAATCCCACCTCAGCATCCTTCAGGGCTGCTCCCGTGGTCCAGAGCGCCAGGAATTCGCCGGTTCCTGGAATGTCGAGGTCTAACGAAAAACAAGCTGCGAAGGTCGCATCCTCGTCTCCTGCTTCCCAGTTAACATCGTTGCAGAAGCAACAGGCACCCCAGAAACAGTTTCAACAAAAATCTTCAAGACTGCCTCAAACTGCCCATAACACAAAAAGCATTCTCTCACCACATGTTCACCAACAGCCCCCATTGGATTTGGAGAGACTGATGCTCTACAATGAAAAGATGGGTGCTATGTTTAAGCAACTGGCCAGTGGTGCTGAACCATCTACGTCGTTGTTCAAAGACAGGTCTTTGGTCAAGCAGAATGTTTCGGGCAGCAGACACACTCCCTATAGCAGGCCTTGAACTCGTTCTTTCAAATCACTGAACCCTGAATTCTTATTGTTGAATATGCCAGCATAAATAAAAGTTCATGTGCATCACCACCACATCATCATTATCATCCTTGTAAGATGTAAATAATAGGTCAGGTTCAATAACTTCATGAGTTTCTCCAGTGACTTTCTCATTGGAGCAGAGGGTTGGATTGTAAGACATATTAAAAATAGCATCAATGGACAATTTTATTGTCATGATTGTAGGACAGTCACAAGCTTAATGAAAAATTTTAATCTGATGTGTAATCTATTAAAAGTGCCTTCCTTTGTGTCAAAAGTAACCTTTTCATCATTATCATCAGCCTGTCAACCCTTAATTACCAGTTGCAAGTGTTGTCAGAATTTTCTTTTGCAAACCTTTGAGTTTGGTTATAAATAGCAGTCATAATTTATTTTCATCCCTCTTCTGTGTCAATGCATTGCAATATTGTATGTATGGCTCCAAGTAGCTATAACTCAAGAAATCTTACAAAATAAAGATGAGGTGTAAATGTGGTTTGTGGTCACTGCCTTTGGGGTGGAGGCAACGTTGCAAAATGTGGTTTGATGTCCAGTCATGCACATCAGGTGCATGGAATTTTTATGGTTGATATATACATTTTTACAAATGAATTCCCTGCTCCTTTCGATTTGCTTTGGTCGAGCGATTCAGTCATCCACCACGAACGAGGGGCAATCATGGTTTGTCTCGTCCTGCCCGATGGCCTTTGAGATTCATAGTTGAACAGTGAATTCTTTGTGACTACCTAGAACTATGTAAAAACAAGTTTTGTGATACATTTTTGGGCATTGTTGTGTGCATGCGTGCTGAGAACCAGTAGCCAAGATTAGCCATTTTGCCTCCAGATGAGTTAGGCAGATTCTTGTGGATACTCAAAACATGTGAGCAGGATGGGTTTGACATTGCTGAAACTAAAAGATCCTGAGAAAGCAAATATCCTTTGGCAAATTATGCAAATCCCAAGAAGTTCGAAAAGATTGTAATGTTGTTCGCATCCGGTAGCTTGGATGTACGAAAATAAGTTTTAAACTGAATTAAATAGCCCAAGCCAAAACGTTATTACTCAGAAAAACAAGTGGTCTGAATCTTATTCTGACAACACATAATTAGATGATGCAGAAAGTCCAATGCAAACGATGACATTTGCAGCGAAGACAAACATCCAAAAACTCCTTAAAGATGACATGCAGGGCTGCACGTCACGGATGCCATTCACATCGAACTGCATTGATATACATTAATAGTAATATTATAGCTTATTGATTGCATCGCTGCTACTTATAATCTAATGTTGAGGGTGTCTAACATGACTCTTTTCAAGTATCGGTGCACATTTCATCAGGAAAAGCAACAAAATGGGTGGATAGGCAATGACGATGGCCACTTTGACCCGCAAATGATGACAAGAGAAAACTCAGTTTTGAACGAAGATGACCTACCATTATGCATTTCACAATGTCAATTTGATAAATATGTATCGACGAACTATTAATTAATATCAAAGAAGCTTGTCCGAGTCAGGACTTCATTGAATCTCATTTCTTGAAAATTGGTAGACATAATTAACGAGCAAAAAATAACCCTTTCTTAAAGTTGGAACTCATTACAGAGGTCACAATGATCACGTGACGAGACATCATCCTGCTACATTTTTCAAATACCATCAAGAGCAAACATATTAGGCTGAAAACATAACTTAACACATAACAACAAAACCCTTAAAAATCATGCAAAGTTAGATAGAAACCTCACCATGCAGTGGTGAGATTGAAACACACCAATGTGCCTTTAAGCTGAAAGATACATCAAAATATCTCACTTAGTTACTAAGATAGTAAAGAGCAAGCTGGGATCAAAACAATAGCATTTCTAAGCAAGTTGTCAATTTCGACGATATGACGATAATGACAGCGAATCTTAAAATATAGCACAACATTTCTCATTGAACGCAAGAAAAATAGATAAAATGTAAACTGCATGACAAAAAAGAGCCACGTTCTAGAAAATAATGAAAATATTCTTAGCAGGCTAATTGGTCGCCACCCGAAATGGCATTCGTCTCTTCTACGTCGGCAAATTACGACCCACGACGACATTGCAGCATCGACGATGTAACATGAAAACATTTACAAATGAAATGGTTCTCATCCAAGCCATCAGAGTCCACAGGTTTATTGAGGATGTGTATCAGTTGATGTAGCACCAAGTGCCAGTTTCATTCCCAACCACCAGTCAATTTGTGGAAAAGTTCCTGGTTGAGTGTTTGGTTGCCATCAGCAGACCTCATGGAGAGAAAGATGTAACCACCAATGAACTCGTGCACCGCTTTGCAGTCTGCTGTCAGGCATTGGAATATGAGACTCTCCTCTTCCAGCACCACCTGCAGAAATAGAAGTACAGATTAGAAATATTGAACATAGAAATACAGGAATATTTATTAATATTTCACAAGGAATGATGTTTGAATAAGAATTTCACAACTAACACTGCAAAAAGAATTAATATGGGAGAGTTGTTTAATTTTCAAAACATTAAAACTTTAAAATATTCATTAGTTGTGAAGAACCTTATTTATTCTAAAGTTGTCGCATCAGCCATATCTGGATGATCTTTTTTTCAGTTCCACTTCATAAATAAATTCAAATTCTCACGTGATCTCAAACAGAAATACAAATCAATGTTTGTTTTTATATAGTCCTATTATTTATGTGGTATCGAATTCAAGCCATGTCATTATTTTTGGACTCAATTCTCTAAAAGGGGAGAGATATGTTTAGATGTGCATCAAAAGTAAATTCATCATTTTAAGAATTATTTACTTGAACTGCATCAGTTCCAAGCAACTACAAGCATACAAATCACCAAATAAAAAGAACTTTCCAGCTAATTTATTGCTAGATAATGAATTAAAGAATAAGACAAACAAATCTTTCTGACCATCCACCTCTAGCCACGTGTGTGTAGTTCATTTATATGGCGCCATATGCACAGCTTCAGAGGCGCTTATTTCTTAACCATTTATATAGTGCTCCTTTCCAAGGGAATTACGACCGCTGGAATGCAATCCGTTCGTCCAACCCGCACGCTCACTCGTTGACAACAGTTTAAAGTTACTAATATTCAGATTGTACTACCTGTACTTCTTTAATTTCCCAGTTGATGCTCCAAGACTTCATGTTTTGGTAGCTCCATGTCTTCAGTGGATCACCTCTGGTCATGTCCATTCTGATCAGTCGGGATGGGGTCACTGCCAACAATTCCTAAACAGAGGAAGCAATTTATTTATTTATTTTAATTACTCATCAACAGCATCTTTTAAATTTCATTTCAATTTTATTCGTTATTATCATGCTATTGATTTAAACTTCGATCATTAACTCTTACATTTACATGTAATTCTTACATTCACATTAACATTATACTCTTGTTGGCATGAGTTACTCACCTCCTTTTTGCTGCCCTTAAGTCTGATGATGAAGTAAGTGAGTCCAAACTCTGGCAGTGACTGCCAAACCTTGATGAAGTTGAGTTTTGCATCCACAAGACTCAGGTGGCATACATTGGAGCGAGCATCTAATATCCTTTGCAAGAGCTGCAAATTATGATAGTGGTTATGATTCATAATAAGAGTGTGGCCATAGATCTTAAACACGCTCAGCCAATCAAATTATTTGATCAAATGAATCAAAACAAACTGGATTTTAAAAACATCTGTGCTCTTGCTCTCCCCTTGGAGTCAAGGATGTCACATACGAGACGATGACGATGGTGATGATGATGATGATGATGATTAATACCACAGAAGACACAAATTACTAATGCAAATATTAACACATTAAAGAATAACAGATGAATGACAACCTGATGATGGCCTTTTATTTTATTAAGAAATCTTGAAGCCACACTTGACTCGATGTCAAAGTTCATGGCTTTCAAAAGGTCTTTCTCTTTGCCTGATGGGGAGGGCACAGATGAGGGGTGATGCATTTCAATAAAAGATAGAATGGACTTGACCTCTGAACTGTAGCTGCTATCTGCCATGGTGTGCCCTTTCGAGGCAAGTTTGAATGCTGCCATCCACTCAGCATATTGTTCCTCCTAGTATTGATATAAATTTCAGTCATTTCACAGATGTTTCATGTAAAACCTGTTTATGACTTATTTTAAAAGTAAATTTACTTCTATTTATGATAGATCAGCATATTTAATAATTTTGCATGTCAAGCCTCAAACCTTCAGACTGAAGGTTTTGCAAAACTTTAGAATCAAATGGACTAATTAGTTCTGAATGTATTCAGGATAATTTCTCAAATTCATGAGATGTATGTCGTTATTTGGAAGTAACAAACATCGTAGCTACTCACAGACTCAGGTCTGACCCAGTATTCTGTGGCTCCATCTTCAGAGGGTATGAGTAGCTTTATGATGAACTTCCTTGTGGAGATGTTCACATCTGCCAATACTTCACAACCTGTAATACGTGGGAATGAATTTTATGTTATAACATGAAGTCAGAGTAAGTCAGAGTCATCAGTAAGAATCACCATTGAGGTTGATGGAATACTGAGGCTGTTTATCGTCTGCAGTCTTGAACACTGAGAGAATCGTTTCTTTGAAGGTAAACAAACACTTCCTTGAAGACTTGAATGCAAACTTTTTGGGCCTAAAAAGAGTTTAATCATCGATTCATTATCAACACCACCACCACCATCATCAACATCAATACGATAATCATGAAACTCACTTATAAAAACGCATGACTGCTCTCAATTCAGGAGTTTGAGTTAGGTCACTGGGCTTGCTATTCAAGCTGCTTCCTTCTAAGGTCGTTTGTAGGTCAGTCAAGGCCGCATCTATCTCGTCATCCGTCTGATTGGCGGGAGTATCAAGGTCAGGTTGAGGAAGGAGACTTTGTTGTTGTATTTGTAACTGTGAGGATTAGGAATTGAGAAATAAACCATAATTAGCACCAAATTTACCACAAAACTCAGAAATTCCATTGGTTTATAAGACAGAAAATAGGTATGGCTTAATAACCTGAAGAGCAGCAAACATTATCATTTCTTCTTCTGTGCAGTCGATTTCTTCAGAAACCACTGACCATCTTGCCTGCTCGTAGATCTGATTTATCCTAACCAAGTCGTACTGGAACGAAATGAATTCAAACTTTTAAATCAACAACAACCAATTGCCTTAACAATCATATTCCATACACCAATCATATAACAATAACATACCATATATCACATACCATAACAATCCAAAATATTTTATTTTGAACATTTGCAGCTTGAGGGTTACAAAAGCATCAGAAACATATAAATTAGGTTATTTAAAGGTGACAAATCAATTAATTTATTTCACTGACTCAGACAGATTATGCAATCAAAATACAATGAATGCAGGAGAAGTGCTTCAACAATCATGAAGATGATCCTGATTCAAAATTCAAACCTTAGGATTGAGGTCATAGAAGGCATAGAATTTGAACTTCAGGAGGACAATGTCTTCCTCTTTTATGCCTTGCTCATAAAGGGATCTCGACGAATCCAACCACCTGGTGAAGAACAATGTTTTCAAATAAACAAAAACCTGCCAAAGTCAAATTCATTTAAAATGACAAAGCCTAAAAGCTTCGAGAGATTAAGTTAGCTTCGTTCCAATTAAACAGTCGCAAGCTCATATCATATATTCAAACGTATCACCGACCATCAAAACCACTTCTTCAGCACAAACAAGCCAATATCCAGTCACCCATAAAACCAACCCTGAATTGATCCTTGCCTTCTCAGAGAAACTTCTGGGTCTATATAAATACACCCATGCATCGGTAACCTTGGGGGTCACGACCAAACTGCAGTCTACACCGGGGTCGAAGTTCAAACTGCTGGCCGAGCCAGGGGACACCGTGTTGGCATTGAAAGAACAATTTGGCGATTGACGCAACAGCGTAGGTGTGGTGGCGTTCTGTGGCACCGACAGACGTCCGAGCGTGCTCTGAAGAAGAATGTTTTTAAGTAAGGGATTTCAATGTAAACATAAACATTTCTTCAACATAAACTTACTGTGATCTAAGTAAAAGTTGTAAACAAATAAAAGAAATATTAGGAAACATGAAATGAAAACATGTTTGCACTTATAACACTTCAGCCCATGAAGTCCTCCATTTCAGGATTTGTTTATTTCTAATTCAAAATAGAAGCCAATGTTTGTGCTATCCTTGAATAGAACCAACTAAAGATAGAGAGAAGGGAAGGACTGATGGATGACAATAGCTTAGTTGACAAGCAAATGGAAATTTAAAAAATGCCGAGTGGATGTAATCACGGAATGAGAGGCCGAGCTAAATCAAGGACACAAACAACACTCGGGTGGATTGCAAGTGGAAAGCACTTGACTGAAACAATATCGTCATCATCGTCATCATCAGCTTCACACCTGGTGAATGTTGTAATCATAATCAGACTTCATTAGAATAACCACCACAATGTAACGTGCCTTTATTAATCATAAGTGATTATTTACGACATTTTTTTATCAAACTTGTTTTAGGAAAAGAAGTTCCCTAACTTTTTGAATGAAAAAGAAAAATGGCAACAAGTCAGAAGATGAATGGATGATGAGGGTTGCAGATGAACACAAGTGCTTCAGAGCAGGTTAATGAAGGAATTTATATTACATTGAAAGTGATCTGTAATCAAATCTGGCTACAGGAATGGCTCCATTTATATAATGCCTTATGCAATTGTATCAGAGGCACCTTTGTTAACTATTTAAGTATGGGTTGCAATACTACATTGATTGGATGATACAGTGATTGGATGCTACAGTGATTGGATACTACATTGATTGGATGCTACATTGATTGGATGCTACAGTGATTGGATGCTACAGTGATTGGATGCTACATGGATTGGATGCTACAGTGATTGGATGCTACAGTGATTGGATGCTACAGTGATTGGATGCTACAGTGATTGGATGATACATTGATCCAATGATGAATCATTTCAATTCGGTAATTATGCTCCATTATGGGTAATTATGCTCCATTATGACGAATAGACAACCATATGCCCAATGAAATAATGATAATTTACAACTTAATTTATTATTTTTCATAATTTATTTTAATAAAACAATATTTCAGAAACTGTATAATGCCAGGCTTAAGGAAGTTAAGGAGGCACATGCTTCTGCTGTCAGACTGACCTTGGTAATAAATATAAAAACATTAATGCATAACAACATCGTTATTTGAATTAATACAAATATTAATTGGATTAATGCATAACAACATCATTATTTGAATTAATACAAATATTAATTGGATTAATGCATAACAACATCATTATTTGAATTAATACAAATATTAATTGGATTAATGCATAATAACATCATTATTTGAATTAATACAAATATTAATTGGATTAATGCATAATAACATCATTATTTGAATTAATACAAATATTAATTGGATTAATGCATAATAACATCATTATTTGAATTAATACAATTATTATTAGTTCACAAGAAAACTTTTTAAAACATTGAAATAACAAAGATATGACGAATATTCAGGACTTACTAATGTCCTCATGATCGACACAAACATCAACACACCTTCGTGAATTTTAAAACATCAACACATTGTATTTATTACCACTGCAGAGTGAGGACTTGAAGGTTTCAAGTGTTGTTTACAGTTGAAGAGCATCTCAAACTTGGAGACTTATTTTAACACCAATGTTAGCATAGGCTTGTTAATTGTTTAAATGAGTCTCACAAATTGTTCAACGTTTGTTGTTTTAGGAGCAATCCAAATAAACGTTAAAAAAATTATGCTGAATAATATAATTACCACCTGAGGAGTAGATGAACCTCCCTGGTACCTGAGGGGGCTGCCATGGTACCCCCATCCATGGTGGCATGTCCATTATGGTGAGGGGAGTAGAAACCAGGTGGCATTTGACTTCGTCGAGTAGCTGAAATTCCTTTGTTCTTCCGAAGTTCCTCCTGACTCAACTTTCTGGCCAGAGATAACTCCTCAGGGTGGCGAATACCTGAGATTATGATGATGATGACGTCATTTATTAATAACCAGCTCTTTAGTAATTAATTAAGTCAAATCTGCCACTTTATTTTTAAAAATAATCACAGATTAATAATCAAACAAGATTCGATTATATTTGTGCAACAATAAGCTGTTTCAATTTGCATAATGTACTTGTAATTTTGAACAATATTCAATGGTGCATTCATCATTCAAAGTGCTTTGAAGTCATCCTTCGTTGACACGAAGCACGTTTATCAACAAAAGTAATAACAACTGCACAATAATAATAATAATAATAATAATAATAACGACAACAACAATATTCATTATTCCTATTATGGTGACGAATGATCTGTTGAATGCCTCGGCCATCAACTAAAATATGCTAAGAATCCAGCAGGAGAGTTCTTAGGAAAATACAACAGACCGAATGATGTTTTTACTTTCCATGCCTTCCATTGCACCCCTCCATTCTCTACGACCATGTTTCAGGTCGTTGTTTTCGTTGATGTTATTACGCACGACAATGTTCTTCGTAGAAGAATTGCCCGAATACGCAGACATCCTTGCACAAACAAATGAAGCAAATAACGTCGTAAAGACAAAAAGCCACAAGGACATCACTATCGTCACTTCAGCATTGTGCCATAAAGAAGTAACTGCTGCTGTAAAGCTGCACTATTTCTAAAGGTGGATGGAATGCTGGACTCTGACTCGAAAATGTCAAACAGCCAACAAACAGCCACCGCGCAGCATTCGAATAGAATGAACTCTGTTTCTCTTTCACAGGCGAACTTCAAAGAACTTCAGTTCAAGCAACCTCCAAAGGAACTTCACATTCACATCACCATCGTCGTCATCATCATCATGTTCAAGCATCACGTGCTATCGCATAAATAATAAATCCAGATGCTTCCATCAGATGCTTGCAACCACTAATTGCTCCACCTATCATTGTCATTGCGATTACATTGCAAACAACACAGACAACTTGTTCAAGTTGTTAGGTATTAATAATTGTTACTTCAATGACAGTAACACCGCTTTGAAATATTTCTGTGATTTTCATCTCGAGAAGCAGAATTATAAGCACACCAAGAAGTACTCTATTGGAAGAAATGATAAGAAGAGACGGTATATTCACGAACTTTGCCAACATACATCATTGCATCCTCGCTCTCCACACCGCACATGTTTGGATAGCATAACAGTAGGCCATTGGGACAACTGCTACCCGTTAAGCAGGTCAGACGAAATTAAACGTGTCAGGTCACTTGTAACATCTGCTATCGACTGACTAAGAGCAAAGACCTTTCAAAGTGCAAGAGGAAAGCAAGGAAACTCTTTAAAATCTTCATAAATTGCCAAGTAATGAGTGGCAGTGAGTCTCGTCATCGAGATCTTCGAAACGCCATCCGAAAACAATCCAAACAAAACTTGTTAACCTTAGAAACATCACCATGACAACCAACCGAGTTCCTTGCATATCTTGATAACGACGTTGAAGACATTGGCTGAAAAGTCGACAGACATCTTGAAGAGTTGCAGGTCAGGAAGAACAACTTGGACTTGTTTGTGCATGGGGGTGAAGATGAGGTTCGTACTCGATTGGATGCCCAACTGGTCCAAGGTCGATCTCGTCCTCAACAGCCAGGCGTTCTTCTCCGGCCAGAAGAGGGCGTGGTCGGACCAATCCATAGGCGTGCCTGGATAATGTGAATGCCACCAAAATTAATGCCTTAAAGGAGCTTAAATTATATTCCATCAACAGGTCGTATGGACGACAAGTCAAAAACCATTCTAGATAATTAACAATTATTTTATTTTCAAATCATTACTATTATCATCATCATCACAATGTAATAATATTATTATATTAATACTATTATTATTATAGCCATTGTGTTGTTGTTACGTCACAGTTTGGATGAATATGAAATGACAGTAAGTCACAACAAGCACTTGAGGCCTGGGAGCAGAACGATTGGTTAAACAAATAATAGCGATAAATCGAGTGAACTCGATGGCTTGTCTTAAGTTTTCATGTGACGATAATATGCTTATTATCAACCGACTACACAAGAAGGTTGCATCACTTATTTTCTAATATCGGCTTTCAAATAATATCATCATCATCATCATCATCATAATATCATTATCATAATCGTGAATATAAACATCATCACGACAAGTCATAATCATATGCGACAACAATCAACAACAACAAAACCAAACAAAAATTAATATTAATTATCATTCTGCCCAACAACATGGGCATCATCACCATAGGCATAATGTAGGTAAACCATCTCATTTGTAGATAGAGAGATCTTAAAAACGAAGAAAGAATGAAAAACTACAATTTGAAAGTCGAAGTGATGACGTCGATAAGTAAAACTACGTAATTGACTGAGTGAGGTTGAGTTGAGTTGAGGTTGAAAGAGGAAACGAAACGAAATGAGTTCGAACGTTCGCCACTGCCTCCAACAATTCTCCGACACTTTATTTAGGTCATTACAACTAGGTCAAACATACAGAGATAATTATAATGATTTGTGCTTATAAGCGTCGTCATCAAGTATCATAGTATCGTACAATAAACTCCCCCCCACGACTTATCGGAGACACGAAAATGTCTGTGGATGAGAAAAATCAATACATTCGAAGGTCAGTGAAGTTTATGGAGGATTGGAATACTCAGATGATGATGCTCATCTCCATGGTAGCGAGTGACGCTACCTAATAACTCACACGAGAGATCACAAGTATACAATAGAGTTCATTCACGCTCAAATCTGTTTCAACCGCAGCCGGAATCAACATGACAATCACTATAAACACCAATAATAAAGTAATTATATGTTATTAATATTATTCTTATTAACAACATCAATTAACAACTGAATTATCATTATGAGCAATTAAGCATGGCAACAATATCATGAATTGATGATAATGACATCGATTACTAGGCGCGTGTCGATTATAAATGATGGGACAAGCATTTTTAATAATGAGAGACCAATACATTAAACAATGAAAGGAGATCCAAGAAAAACAACATAAACACACACAAACATACGTAACACATGCTAATTAGTTTCCTTCCATCACATTGTTCCACTCATAAGAGGCAGAGTTGCATGCCAAGCACCAGCAGTGCTATTCACTTCTCCATGACTGGCTGCGTGGGCCACTGACCTACATATTACAACGCTAACTTTAACGCTCCAAACAAACAAACCAAATTCTCACTCATCCGCCAACTCACTCACAGACTTGATGATTCATCATTGAACTCAAGAATCATCATCATCATCATCTGATACAAGTTGGAAGAGAGCAATCTTATTATGATTTGCGTTTGATCAAGCGATCCACGTTACAAAAAAACGTGAAAATGACATTGTAAAATCGTCCGCACACAAACGTATAAATCGAATGACACACGCAATATACAACAAATATACACACAATAAATACAGCACGAAATACCAATGAAAGAGGAAGATGATGAAGGAACAAAAATAGAAGGTCGAACGTCCTTAAGTCTTCCGAGCTCAAATGAAAATTCATTTCAGAAACGGTCAGATCACAACGTCGACGTAGACGATCGAGTGATGGAACGACAAAGAAAGAGATAAGCAACTAATGATGAAGCCAGAAAAGTTTCTTCAAGGAGTTGTTGATGCGAGGAAAATTTCAGAGCAACAAAGTTTTAACAAGGAATTTACAGGGGAATGTG
Organism: Hirudo medicinalis; assembly: GCA_011800805.1. NCBI lineage: Eukaryota > Metazoa > Annelida > Clitellata > Hirudinida > Hirudinidae > Hirudo > Hirudo medicinalis. The sequence goes on along the minus strand of MPNW01000200.1, from coordinate 40,676 downwards.
CAGGAATGAACGTCAATGAGCGTGAATAAGCTGATGCAGGAGACGATAATTAATAAACATCTATGTTATGTCCTTATCGAAGTAGAATATAGAATGTAGAATGTAGAATATAGAATGTAGAAAGTAGAATATAAGTCGAACTAAGCAGAGTTAAAACCCAAAAATGAGTCCCACGCTTTATTGTAAACAAACTCCCGATCTCCGTCCAGAAGATCATGAATCACGATTATAAATATAATTTTGTAATATGTATATAAATATATATTACTTATTAATCGTGGCACAACNTGGAAGCAACTGAGAAGTTAATGATTAAGAGTGAAAGGATTATTACATTATTATTATTACTATTATTATTATTATTATTATTATTATATTATTATTATTATTATTATTACTATTATTATTTTAAACGTGGTTACGAAGCAAACCAATAAAGATTTAAGATGGCGTCAGAAATAGCTGGAAGAATTGTGTAGTTGTTGAATAAACATTCAATAGTAATGCTTCCTCTCATCAAGCATTCCTGCATAAAGAGTTAATCTCAATCATTTAGACAATGTGTAATAACAACTCAATTATATTCGCCTCCTCTGGTCTTCACGTGCACACACAACTTTTTGATCACATCCACATCTAAGTGCACCAAAATGTACTAAATTTTACTTGGAAACAAAAAATTTCACAGTTTACATAGTTAGAAGCTCCACGGGATCAGCAGGACATCTTGAATGTCTAACTTTCTACAAACCATCTTTCTCATTTCTCAATCATCAATCCATCAATCAAACATCTACTCAATCAACTGATTAGAAAAATAAGCAACAGAATATTGAAATAAAAATGACTCACTCAGACTCTCAACCAGCTTGAGCATGAGTCCACCGATGTGCAGATCACCTTTCACCCTCAGAACCCTCTCTACTTGGAACTCTGTCAGAGTGACTGTCAACTCCCACGACCCATCAGCAGGAGCCACCATTGTCGGACAATTATTCGGCAAGAACGTTTAGTTGGACAATAACTCTAAATGAGAGGAGCCGACGAGTCTTTATTCTTATGTTGGTCGTTGGATTGCAAATCTTCAAAGAAGCATTAACTCCAGGACCAAGTAGCAATGAAATTGAATCAACAAAATGAACAAATTTAAGTTCTGGTTATTATCGAAAAGTCGAATTAAAATATATTTCCGTGGCACTCGATTGAAAACTTGCAGAACTCAGAAAATATTAGTCTGGCTTTCAGCTGCAATCCAGAATGTATAAAAACTCAGACTTCAACGATGAAATGAACTCAGACGAGAATAGCCTAATAATTATTCCATTAAATACGATTAAAACATGGGAGAACAGCATCACTGAAATCTGTTATCAAATCCTCGATCCTTCTGCATCACGACATGAAAGCCACGCATCCACGCATAACTCGTTCGGTCCTTGGGAAATAGTTTGGCTTTTGGCGATCTTTCCGGTTGGCAGTACTTTCAGGTAACAAGTACTTTCAAGTAACAAGTACTAATCGACAAACGAACCAAGCAGCGAAAACTGGATCTTAACGTTTCTTCCTCTATTTGTTGTTGTATCAGAGTTAATTCTCGACCGTTCGTGGGAGAGACGAACAATCAAGAGACGAGGTCGGTTCCATGAATTGATGATCCGTAAACATCGGGATGAAATGAATCCTTGACCTGTTGAGAAAAAAACAAATAATATTATCTACCTCGTATGAGACCGATAGCTGCGACATTGACTTGAATGAACGTACAATTTGCAGTTATCCTGCAGGAAAAGTTCATGTGATTGATAAGCAAATCTCAATTAGATTAACACGGCATTCTTCATCAAACCTCAATGTTTAACACCGGCTCATAATTATTATAACCAGGAGGAACAGTGCTAGGTTTGCATTGAGTTCATTCCACATCCCAAAAAATAAAAACAAACTCTAAGCGAAGTCAAATTTTAAGTGGACCTAAGAACTCCAACTGTTATTCTTATCATTGATGCCGCCTCCAAATAATCTGTCCAATTATTCATACTCACAAACCGTGCAGTTTATTTTTAGCAATCCAAACATTTTTTAAATCCCTATCACCATGCATCAATTATCATAATCATTTATAATAATAATAATAATAATAATAATAATAATAATAATAATAATATAATAATCAATTATCATAAAGATTATGAATTGTCCGCAACAAGTGAATAAAGTGGTATAAAGTCGTATTTAGACAAACATTGAAAAAAAAACAATTTAGGCAATCTTCAGAATTCTTTCAAATTCAATCAACGCAGCCTTCTCAGATATTGACGAAGTTTGTACATGCCCCACGAATCTTTGAAAAATGGATCCAATTCTTATCCAATCCTACATCTTCTGCGATATAAAACAGAAAATACAAGCGTTTCTCTGTCCCAAGAACTCCTCCAAAACGGTGAAAAGTGGCGACTTGACATTTGCACAAGTCATTCTCTATGCCATTCGTAAGGTCAAGCGTGCTATTTTCAGTTTTCAAGTATTCCAACTTTCACCTTTTCCTAAATCGCATACGAGCTCTAAACTAGAGAGCTACTGAAATCAAGGAGCATTGTGCTCCCGCACGCTCTAATGTTTAAAACTTCGTCTCTCACGACGGCAGCAAGGGTTGAATTCAGTTTAGAATCACCCAGTTCTTTGAGGGCAAGTATTTGAAGGATGTAAATAATATCAGGATGAACAAAATTAATTACGAGTATATAACTGGTGAAGCCGGTTTAAAAAAGCTAGTTAAATAAAATTAGTCATTTCAACCAAAGAAAACTTTAATAAAAGTTAAAGCAAAGGAAGTTAATCTCAATAAGCTAATGAAGAAGCTAGTTGTGGTCACATAAAATTTCCAGGATTAGAGAAAGTAGTGCACAAACTCCCATGAACAGGAAGAATAAAGCAATTCTCAAATGAAGCATTTTTCAGGATTTGTTGGCATTTTCGGGATCAGATAGAGGAAAACATTTGGTCCGCTAGTTCAAGGGCTTATCTTCCCGGAAGCAATATCCAACGATGCACGGAAATCACTAACAGACAAATGTGCAGGAATATTCGACGACCATCATCATCATCATCATCAAAATTCATTCATGAATAATTACAAATCTCCAGCCAGCTTTAGGTAGGACACATCCTAATATTTCAAACATTATCTAAACAGCCCTTTCTTAAACTTTATCAATTTCAATCTTTCTTCAGATTCAACTGAGCAGCACAACAATAATTATTTCTGCTGCTATTATTTATAGGTGAAGTGTTGTTGATGTTGTTGTGGCATTGAAGCAATTGTTGGCTCACTTGAATACATTTCCACAAAGAGAAGCAGACAGGGCCAAAATGGCAGCAACATTTCATTAAATCCAGATGGTTTCATCTCAACTAATTTGGTTACGTGCAATTATTTCCCTAATTCAATTTGCACCCAAATAATTACATGTTAAAGTTACCACAAGCAATCTCAGCTGGGTTGTACTTTTAAGAGATATGTTAAAATTGCTCCTCAGACTTGGAGGTTGAGTTAATATCATGAGTTATAAATGAAGATGGAAAATAATCTAAAAGTTGAGCAATTAAAGAATGCTGTAGTAATGTCTCACTGCATGAGATGCTCCAACTTGTTGTGCTCTTCATAAGCTGATATTTGCAGAGTAAGGATAAAGTTCTACTCAAAAGAACACTCATTTACAAAGCAACATTCGACGACGATGATGATGATGATGATGATGATGATGATGAGCTGTGGCTCTCTGGATGCCTCAAAATTGCCAATGCGTTATAAAACCAAGTGTGTTTCTTTAAACTTCCAGGCTAGGAAGACACACCATGTGATAACTACAAAACATATCAACCTCCTAATATTAACTAACATTAGCATAACTTTATCCTACATATACATGTATATTACAATAATCATTTCAAACGTAGAGAGATATTCCAAGGTACAAAAAATCTTGCCACCAACAAAACACCAGCAGTGAATATTCATACCCCTAAAAGTACCCTAAAAACATCAGCATACTGAAACCTGAGAACTTTACTTTTTAAGAAAAAAATTTATTAAAATTCTGAAAATTTTATCTCACCAACTGAACATGGTTTTTTTTTTGGCATGAAACTAATTCATGCAACCATTGATATAATATTTATAGCTTACATTCATCATTTCAACTTACTTCATGTAATATTTATTTAACCAATAATCTAACATTTGTGTTCATTATTGTCAGAAAATAAATTTGAATCACAGAACTAATTTAAATGCAAGCAAAACTAATTAAAATAAATCAATGAATTTCCAAATCTCCAAAAAATAAATATTTCATTTTATAAATTACAAAAACATCTATAAAATTTATCAATGCTAAACTTAAGACACACTTAACAATATTCTAGGGGACAAGTAAATTCAGTAATTCCTATGAAAATAATAGCAAGCAAATTTTGATTATCATTACATAGGAGTTATACGACTAGTCTCCCCACATGAATTAAAAAATTAAAATCATGACATTTCCAATGAGTACACACATGAATTATAATACAAGCCACAAACACATCGCATACAAATATGGAAATATTAAAAATTAGACCAGCAAAAATGTTTAAGGCATTAATTCTGTGCTAATTGTTACCGTTAACAACTCCGCAAATAATTCTTTAATTCCGCCATATTTTTACCAAAATAAAAACTTACACCCACAAGGAATACGTCATACAAGGGATGATGAAATAATTATGAAAAAGGAATGAATAAAATGAATCTTAGTAAACCGAACACTGATACGAAAAACCAACCAACCTGAGAGTAGCGAAAGTAAGACCAGCTCAGTGGCAACAATTCAAAAGCGTAAACACGCCCGGCCCCACCTAGTCATCACCCACATTACATGTATTTCCTTTAAAAAACTGTACAGAGTTCTTTTATTAAATATAATTAATATTATTTTGGAAAACTAATTCAATGTTGACAAATTGCATTTCTGTCTCAAATCTTGCGTAAAGTCCTTTATTAGACTGAAAAATAATTTGTTAAATTGACAAAATTAGTTTTTGCGTAATTATAAAATACTAATAAAGATCACTTAAAAACTCCTACTTACCTCCAGTATCCAAGGACAAATTTTTTTTTTCGAGTATATTATTGACCTGCCTGCCGTAGTCTTATTTACCATTGTTCGTTGCGGACTCTATTCATAATTTTCCCAATTACCAGTTTCTCAGCTTGTGCTACGCGATGAAGAATTAAAATTATATTAAACTTTGCGAATTACAATGAGGAGAAAACGACATCATCAAGCTGTCATCACTCAGCCAGGAGAGAATCGAAATGAAATGCAGAGAGATAAGTCAGTGATTTATAAAGATCACAACAGAAATTTCTCACTGGGGTATGTTGCCCAAGAGCCGGGGAGCATCTGCCCAATTGGCTACAGATGTTAGCAAAGCCTTCATCTTATGATCTTATTTTTGGCTTTTCCCTATCTAGCGGGGATGCAGCTACGGAGGGAGCAGGTGGTCCTACTCTGCTTTCTGCTGCCGCCTCCCTGGCCTTTGGCAAAAAGCAGGAAAAAATTGTCCTTTCATCAAGTTGTGCGAGGGTTTGCTCCCATTCCCGAAAAAAAAACTGAAATGACGTCCCTAGTGAAATATAGCGGAAAAATTTATTTAAGATTTAGTGTAATTAAAATTTAACGTGAGCCTTAAAAAAAACCTGCACCAGGCACTTCATATAAATAAATCTTAACCATTAACGGCTAACTTAAAGTTTCTTATAACTGATTAGTCCTGATTCTCTCCTGATAAAGTGACTACGACAACCAGGGCCGCCGACGCACAGAAATTTCGGGCCCTAGGCACAGCGGCCACGAGCCTCTATGTCATGCCCATTTGGTAATGGAAAAGCAAAAAAGAAGGGTCATTATTACAATTTTAATACTTTTAAACCCTGGCGGCCCCCTGGGCACATGTCCCCTTAGATCCTTAGAACCCTTAGGCCCTTAGAACAACTCAACTCAAAGGTTCACGTCGCCTCGAGTAATTTCAGCGTTTTATCAACAACAGCTGCAAAGATAAAATTTTCAACAGAAGAAAATATAATCATGTCACTCTACTTCTCCACAGTCATTGGCTTCGCATTTGACAAAGAATTGACTACAAGATATCTACTCTTGTATTTCCTAGGTCACTCATCGTCTTACCTGTGTTTCACTCGTGCTGAACACAACCCGGGAAGGCGGAAGACAAAGACTTAGATCAGGAGCCAGTTCCCTCGTCAAATTATCAGTTCGCCCTGCGACGCTTTACGGCAGGTCCATCGACATTGTTGACCAGTAGAGTTCTCATTGAAGTTTCAATTTCTCTTATTATTTTGACCTCTTTCCAAGCAATAGAAAGTGACGGGCGTGCTTCGAGCAAAGATATCGCACTGACAATAATTAGTAAACTAGTGCCACAAAATGTATTCCTTTGTATGAATTTAATAAAAATAACAAACTAAAAAATAACATTTTTAAGGAATTTTTTGCGCACAGCACAGAGGGAACTCTGTTAAACAAAGCTATTTTCACTAGAATAACATTTTTGAGGCAATTGTCAAGGATAAGCTAGTAACAATCCGGCTATTTTAAGCCGGCTAAAGCTAGGGTACTAAGAAACTACCACGGAGCGCACCGACAGGGAATCATCAACGAACGTTTCGGCCCAAACTCCTTACGTTCTCAGGGGGCCACACCCGTTGATCAGGCTGGTGTCCCTGTCGGTTATTACCCTACTTAAACCATCTACAGAACATCACCCATTATATGGTTATCGACTAAAGACTCATGACGACCTTTGCACATCGATACAATGCAAACTGAGCGTTACATTTTCTTTGAAGCGGTCGCCTAACCGGTCGCGCATATGTCGCAATATAAACGCTCATTCGCGTCATTTTGCGAATGCGCGCGCCATCTCTTCAACAACCAAACCTCATTCTCTCCTTTCTTAGCAAGGCTTACGTCCTCTCGTCTCCAAAATCCAGCATGACGCCGCCTCCTCGGCATCCGACATTTTTGTCAGAGCCTTAGTTCTTTCCCGGCTCGACAAACCGATTTGAGTGAGAAACGTGTAGGCCGACTTCCCAACCAAACCCCAACCCCAACTTCAATGGGCATTAACTTTAACCGAAATCCGCTATCCAGATCTTTCGTCAGAGTATTTCCCTCCTTCTCTCTTGGATTATAAGCCCCGCTCTAACCGCTGAGCAGGACTCTGACCATTTTGCGAAGTGGTTCCATCCTATAGCATGACGGCCCGTCTAAATAGGACCTCGCATTTCCTCAAACGTCAGTTCCGAAACTGACTCATCGATCTCATCCTGTGCTTTAAACTTTTTTTTTGTTTTTATCAATGGTTTAACTTCGTGGATCTTGATGTCCGCAAAGTTGTTTAATATCCACTGCGTTCTTATTTTGGAGACCTAGTACTCCTTCACTATTGATCTCAGAGGTAGCCTTAACTTTGCGCTCTTATTATAGAGGGCAACAGATGGCATCCCTGGAGGTATCCCAAGCCATGATCTGAAGCATATGTTGACTTTCTTCTCTAGCCCTTCAACTGTGGGCAAGACGATCTCATAGATCGTCAATGACAGCAGCCTTGGAAGAAGCACAAACTGGAACAACCATACCTTGAACCTTCCATGCAATGGTGCCTCTCCGATTACCTGCAACCCCTCAACAGCTTGTCTGACTGTCGTTTTTATCGGTGAGGGAATCATTAAAAACACGACCTAGGTTCCTTGGAGACTATGGGAACCCGTTGCCCCGCTACAACAAACGCGATATCGCTGCAAATTTTCCCTTTAACAAGGGCGAGTCTTCTCGATTTTGCAGGTTTAGAAGCCATTCGGCACCACCCTAAAAGGCTGTTGAACATATCCAGACTTCTGTCTCAGACCAGTGTTCTGGACTGCCGGTCTTCTATTCAAATCTAGGGTGGTGTCATTCATGAACGCCTTCAACGAAGGCATGTACAAACCCTTACCTAAGTGCACCTCTTAGACCCATTAGACATTAGACCCAAATGCGTTGAGTAGAAGTTGCATCGCTAGTACGAAAATGGAGAGGGATATCGCGCACCCCATTGCAATACCTACCTCTAGAGGAACCCATTTTGTTGTGTACGTCTTGATGGAGAATCTCATCACGAACTCGTCAAAATACGTCTGAATAATTTGAACTACGTGACGCGACACATGATGAGTCTCCAACGTCTTCCATATGAGTAGGTGTGGCACCGATCTGTACGCATTCGCCAAGTCGAGCCACACAAAGTGCAAACTCAGTCGACGCCTCTTAACTCTCTGAATAGCCTCCCAAATCATGGAGGAGTGCTCGACGTAGCCAGGCACGCCTGGAACACCTCCCTTCTGGATTGAATCCATGTACTTGTTGGACAACACATATTCAGTGAGCCAAAGACGCAATGACGGAAAAAATACCTTTCCTTCTACATTTAGTATCGATATGGGTCTAAATTGGCTTAGGCTATGCGCCTTCAGCTACTTTCAACTCATCGTCTACCCTGCCTGACTGCCATGCTTTTTCGATGAGGGAGTTGAGCAAGTACAGCACTTTCGGGCATCTTTTATGCAAAAGGTACGGAACTCCATTGGGTCCTGGCGCCGAACGTTTCCTAGCTTTTCTAATAACTTGCCTAACTTCTTCAAGCGACGGAGATGCCAGGCTAAAAATGTTGCTAGGAAGAGGCACCTTTGGAATGTCTCGTCTCACTTGAAGAGACTTGAAGAGGGATGTGACGAAGGTCGTCACTACGTATTCGTGAGGTGTTCCTCCAGTTCGCCCCTATCCACTCTAAGCTCTCCTGATTTCGGAGGGTCGAGCAGCGCTTTCCCATACCTGTATGGATCATTGAAAAACCTCCTAAGAGGTTTCCTTCTATCATAGTTCTTATGTCTTATACTCTCAGCACGGCGAAGGTTCCTCAGACGTTCCATTAGCTCTTCCCACAACACTGAAAGACCCATTTTCTCATCCTCCTTGGCGCTTTTCCACCGACGACGGAGTGCCTTCTTCTCACCTTTTAATCACTCAAGCTCACGTGGCCGTCTTGATTTTTGCGGTTTGACGGGCCGTTTCTCAGCAACGAGCCCGAATCTCTCCAAGCACTTTTCATAAATACAGCCAGTGAAGGACTTCATGGAATCTCTCTTCATGGAATGTCTCTTTTCAACATTTTCTTAAGATCACGTTTGATATCGTCATCCAATCCGTCCCACCCATTCCTATCACTACCTCGAGGGAACTTGATTCTGGCGCGTGGAGGGTCTTCCATGAGGCCGGAAACTCGAACGCACTCGGAACTGTGGTGTGAATCCAGTTCGGTATCGTTGGGCGTTTACCTGAATGCATAGCTGCATCAGAACGCTGTTTCTCTCCCCCCTCTCGCATTTTAACTTTGCAATGTGAATCTTAAGTCTCCTCTCAGTCTGAAATAATCTGTCTTGCTCACTGGTACGCCACTTACACTTGCTCACTGGTACGCCACTTACACTTGCTCACTGGTACGCCATTGTCCAGTCCTCATCTAAAGGTCCTTTATCCTCCCTCCTTCCGAGGGCATGTTTCTTTAGTCGTTGTACTAGCAATTGAGGTTCGTTGCGACGTGCTGCTAGTCCATTCGAGAAACTCGTCTCTCCGAGCCGTCACCCGTCCAGGTTGTCACCAGTCTTTTCCGGTTGTCACCTGGTCTATTCCCGAGTGCCAAATGGCCAGTGCCTCGGTGAAGTACTAAAAAACTCATACCACGGAGCGCACCGACAGGGAATCAGAGGGAAAAAAGTTAAAGAGCATAAATGATTAGCTCTCTTAATATTCATGAGCTTCAGGGGCGTGGTCCATATCTTTACAAGTTAAAACTTCACAAACTTAAATGAATTTTTTTTTGTTATAAAAGAAAAAGAATTTATAGTTAAAATGTACATAAATATTATAGGACGAATATTATGTGGTCTAATCATCTATGCTCTTTTGCTTTAGCCTTTTAAGCCAGTGGAAATTTTGTGTTTCACATTCTGCATAACTAGAGAGGTCGAATTGTTGGAGTTGAGGTTAAGTGTTGAAATAGTTTTTTAATTGTTCTGGAACAGTGTTATGTGGTTCAATCGAAAGTTGGTAAAATTTCATCGAGTAGCTTGTCGAGCTGAGGATTAGATTAGATGTCTGGAGAAACCTTCGTTGTGTAGAGATTGTAGTTATATAGTTATATTAGGTTCTTTGTTTGCTCACATCAAAGTTGACAGATTTAGCTAGACGTTCATTAAATAAATTATTGCTTTTGTTTGCTTCAAACAATTTCAACAGCAGGCTGCATCGAAACATTGGCTGTAAATGCTATGGTTAATTTAAATTAGTTGAAATATCGCATATTTGGACTCATTTCAAATTGTTCATGATTTCAATTTGATTGATCTAATCATAGATATTTTCGAACGGTTCGTATATAGAACGATGAATCTAATTTAAAAATGACAATCATTATTTTACATTTCAGAATAAAATTAAAAAATGAAGGATTCTCTTGTAAAGGCACCTGTTAGCAATGGGGACACATGTTTTGTGAAAATAACTTTAAAGGACGTCACTAATGTTGATAAAATCTTAAATGATCATGATTTCTTTGTGGAATATTTGGAAAATCTTTCAGATTACAAACTGAGTCACGATATAGTAATCATAAGTGATCTTGATGTGAACAAAATTGAGGTAAAAATCAAGTGTCCTGATAAAATATCTGCAATTCAGTTTGAGAATGATCTGAATTCTTTTGAAACAGACCAAAGATTCAGAGTTTCTCTTGATGAACCAATTGATTTACCAGGAAACATTGCAGAGCACATTACAACCAAGTATAACCATCTTTTGAAAGAACATGATGATAAAATTATTGAATTGAGAGAAAAACTCAATCCTAAGAGATCAAACAAAAGAAGTTTTTGCAACATTGATGAGTTTGAGAAGAAAAAGCAGGTGCAGGAAACCTATAAAGAAAAGATTGATGAGTTAGAAAAGCAACGAAAAGAGTTCAACAACACATTTAATCTGATAAAGGAAAGTCTTAATTACTACACAAAGAATAACATCAAAGCAAGGGAAGAAATCATTAGACTTGAGAAGCTTTTTCAAAGAGAAGAAAACAGATTTAAAGCAATTCTTCCAATCTATGCACACAAGTCTGAGATCATTAACTCTGTTACCAAGAATCAGGTTGTCATCTTAGTTGGGGAGACTGGCTCAGGTAAAACAACTCAAATCATTCAGTATCTTCATGATGCCTGGAGTTTTTCAGATCGCATTATAGTGTGCACACAGCCGAGAAAGGTGGCTGCCGTGAGTGTTGCTGTGCGAGTGGCTGAAGAAATGAGAGCCAAAGTTGGTGGGTTGGTTGGCTATCAGGTGGGTATGGATTGCAAGAAATCAAAAGATACAAGTCTTTTATTTGTGACTGATCACATGCTTCTCAATGAATGCCAAACTGATGAAATGTTCAGCAAATATTCTTGTATCATACTCGATGAAGCTCATGAACGCAGCATTTACACCGATCTTCTCTTGGGTTTCATAAAACAGTCTCTTAAAGCAAGACCAGATCTGAAACTTATTGTGACGTCAGCCACGATAAACCCAGATGTTTTTGTCAACTTTTTCAAATCTTTTAATCCTCCAGTTTTGCAAGTTAGTGGTAGAGTATTTCCAGTGGAAACATTTTATGAAACATCAGAGAATGATGACTATCTAACAAATGCAGTTAAGAAAGCATCTTTGCTGCACAACTCTGAAACTCTTCCAGGAGATATATTAGTTTTTCTGACATCTCCTCATGAAACTGAGCTAGCAGTTAGAAAATTATCAAATGAAAAGTTGCAAAATGTCTTAATATTGCCCTTACATGGACAACTTCAGGTAGCCCAGCAAAGAGAAGTACTCCTCCCAACAAAGCCTGGCTTGAGAAAGATTATTTTTGCCACAAATGCTGCAGAAACATCTGTTACTATCCCCGGCATCTGTCACGTCATCGATCCAGGGCTCGTGAAGGAAGCAGTTTTTGACAGCATTAAAAACATGACTTCACTTGTGATTGGAAAGACCACTCAAAGTTCAGCCAATCAAAGAAAGGGTCGAGCTGGAAGAACTGAATCCGGAAAATGTTACAGACTTTATAAGAAAGAGGAATTTGAAGAAATGAGGAAAAACTCTGTTCCTGAAATTTTGAGGGTTCATTTGGGCCATTCAATGTTGAAGTTGATGATGCTAGGAGTGCGTGAACCAGAGGCATTTGATTTTGTTGAGGCCCCACCATTTGCATCGATTCAAGCAGCTCTCCAACTCTTAAGAGAAATTGGAGCTGTTGATGTCAATGGCATCACTGAAATTGGAAAAAAACTTGCAGTGCTAAACCTCGAGCCAAGGCTCGGAAAATTTTCTCTGACATGCATGGAAGAAGGACTTGGATATGAAGGCATTGTGATATGTGCCTTAAGTTCCTCTGGGAATCAAATATTTTTTAGAGGAGGATCCAATGAAGACAAATTTATTTCTGACTTGAAAAAAACTTCATTTTGTGATGATTATGGAGATTTAATTACTTTACTCAATGTTTACAAAAAATGGGAAGAAATCCCCCAAAATGGCAGAGTTAAATGGTGTCTTGAGAATTCAATTAATTCCAAACGAATAAAAGGAGCGAGTGAATTAATAGGAGAAATAATCCAGTCCTTCAGGCATCAGTTAGGATTGACAATTGAAAAAAGGTTCTTAGAAGAGGATAATGTCAATGAAAGACTGACTAAAATTTTGTTCAAATGTTTTCTCAACAACCTTTCAAGATACACAGGCCATCGAAAGATGGGTTTTAGAATCATGAGGGATCCTGAGATGGCCATCCACATCCATCCATCATCTGCACTAACATATTTAGAACAAATGCCAGTATGGGTGGTCTTTCAATCATTGCTCACAACAAGTCAGAAATACATGTTAAATGTCAGTTACATAAAGGATGAATGGGTAACAGAAGCCTTGGATTATGAAGAATTGTTCTCACAAGAGGACATTGATGCTGTAGCTTTGGAGATGAGACAACTGCCTAGCATTGGTTCTAGAATTCAGAAAATGTTGTTTGTAAAAGAATCACCTAAGAATAAGTCAGCAATTGAAGCTAAAATATGTTCAAAAGACAAGAGAATCTGTGCTTTCCTTGAATTGAATTCTGTGCCTCATCTTTTTCTCTTTGCTTCTACTCTTTTTATTAATGAATCTTTCAAGATTGCACTTGAGGAAATCAATTTAATGAAGGAGATCTTGTCTAAGGAACTTTTGATAAAACCCATCTTGCCAACAAGTGAAATCAGATTTGTTATGATTCAAGGAATGAGAATCATAGCATTGTTGATGAACAATGAATTCTTAGAAGTTGAAATAGAAAACTGCCCTAAATTGCTTATGCATATGAGGAAATACGAACAGGAAGGAAGGTTAGAGTTTGTGAAATTTTTGGATGATGAGAATAAGTGGATTTTGACTTTTAATGACCCAATACATGCTGGAAGATTTTTAAAATATGGAGGCAAGGCAAAAAGACATTATGGAGCAATTTCAAAAAATTTGAACTCATACTCTGTGATTGTGACCAAGATTAGGCGACCAGCACGAGGGACATCTTTTATCCAATTTTATGATGAATTGAGTCGGAACTCTTTTTTGCGTGAAGGTTCTCTCGTGTTAACAACTTGTGTTCTTCCAATGAAGGCTGACAGGAACAGTAATTTGAGTGTTGTTGTTTTTAAAACTCCTGAATGGGCAACTAATGAACTATTCTTTAGTGCAATTAATAGCGAATTCCATAATAAAATAAAATTTGTCCGAATAGTTCGCAATCCACCACCAGGTGAAATTGAAAGTGAAAGGCACAGAAAGTTATTTAAACAATGCCTTGCCAAGTATTTGGATATGGATTCAAGTTCTTATAGGATAACTTTCAAGGAACCAAGGCCTGAAGACTATAACCTTGTTGCATTTATAGCATTTTATAATTCAGAAGAAGCTGAGAGAATAGTAGCTAACATTAATGATTCTTTTGATAACTATTTGTTTGCAAGATTAGATTTGAAAGTAACATTTTACACTCCTCCAAATATTTATAATAAACTAAAAACTGAAGTGGATGAAAAGTATGATGGTCTTCAGAACTTGCTACATGATGTAACAAGGAATGTCAAAGAACCCTCAAAACAAAATAAAGATTTCAGAACTGTGATAGAAACCAAAACAGTTTTAGATTATGACCTTGTAAAACAGGAGATGAGCCCTTTTTTGAGTGGTTTGCCATGGAAAACTGAATTTTTTGAATCTCTTCATCATCTAGACAAGAAGCATGTTTCGAGCATCAACACTTGCATCAAATTTGATGAGCACCAAAAATGCTTGACAATATATGGTTCCAGAAAGAATATTGAGTTAACAAAAGAACAACTGAGGCAAGCCATTCCTCTAAAGCAGAAATATGCCTTAAGGCAGGTCTCACTAAGAAATCCTGAATATCCAAAAGGTTTAATGAAACAAATCATTTTGAACTATGGATGTGATGTTGAAAAGGGTTTGAAAGAAATTTGCATGGCCGAAAGTGTGAGACTCATTCTTAAGAATCATGTGATCAAAATTGAAGGATCTGATGAAGCTTATGACAAACTCATACAGACCTTGAATGATGTTGCAGTCCAACTTGTTAGAAATAATGTTAAAATTGAACCAAATATCATTGGAGAATGCCCAATTTGTTTAAGTGATGTTCAAAGAGACAATCACTTTGTTTCTGAATCCTGTGGTCACATTTACTGCAATAGTTGTGCAAAACAACTCATCAAGAGCAACATTGAACAAATGATTATTCCAATGCATTGTGTGATTGAAAATTGCAATCAGCCTTTCATGATCCATGATGTGCAGAATCTTATCTCTCTCGACTCTGAGTTTTCCAGACTCAAGCAAGTTGCTTTAAAATGTTTGCAATCAAGAAATCCAAATCGTTATAAATTTTGCCCAACTCCTGATTGTCCAACTGTTTTCTCGATAAAAAATTGTGAAGCCAGGAGTCTTTTACAAGTTAAAGAAACTTCGTGTGAAAGTGAACTGACGTGCAGTGAATGTGGGTTGAAACTCTGCCGGTTTTGTGGATCTGAAAGTCATTCAAGCATGATTTGTGAAGTCAACAAAGTCTTCAGTGAAAAAGAAGAAAGAGAACTGAAATCTTGGCTAGATGAGGATACCCAAAACCGAAATATCTGCCCAAGCTGTAGCTCTGGGATTGAGAAAAATGGAGGGTGCAATCATGTTGAATGTCTTGCTTGTAAGATACACATATGTTGGAAGTGCAAGATGACCTTTGAGACCAGTCAAAAATGTTATGAACACATGCATTCTGCTCATCAAGGTGTCTATTTCAATATTTGAAGAGAACACTTTTTTTTGACTTATTTAATGCATTACTTTCATAAAACACTAATCACATTTTTGTTTTTAATTAAAAGTTACTGGGGAGACCGGGACTAAATGCAACAGAGTTAGGTTGCAGTAGCGTATGTGTATGAGCGCTACAATATTTTAGCGTAAAATAAACTAGCCTAACTTGTATAGGATTGTTTTTATGTCTACAAACTAATTTGTTTGGTGGAAGTTTCAAATTTATGTTTGGTAGACGATGTTTTTGATTTCGGCAGTGAGAAGTTAATATTTGTGTTAAATAACTTCGTTAGTTTAGCGAACAATTTTGATTTAATTTAACATTTATTGTTGTCATAAACTGGCTAAGAAATTTAACTTGAAAATGCCTCCAGTTGTTTTATTGCAAATCACCCTGATCAAAGAAAGTTTGCATCAAAGTCATTTGATGGCTCCGGGTTGGTTGCAACATTTTAAAGTAGCAGTATTTTTATTAATGTCCTCAGCATAACTTGATGAATAGGACAACAACGAAGACAATAGAAAGGGAAAAAACAATAAAAAGTTCATAATGTGATGGATGGTCGCATCAGATTTCGGCGGTTTTTATAAATTCATTGATATATTAGCTCCACATTAGCAATATTGCTAAGCACGGAACTTATCCAGTGGATTTATTTTGTACCTTATTGTTCTCAGGCTTGATTGGACCGGACATTCCATTAGGAAATGCTGGACAGTCTCATCTTCCTGAGGACAGGTTTGGCATTTACCGTCCGCGTGACGCCTCATCTTAAAGAGGTGTCGATTTAGAGCGCATTTACCAAAACGGAGTTTAGGGATCAGTCTCCTTCTTCTTTGAGGCACATTGGAATTTGCTCTTCACCGACAATCTTTTCTCCACTAGCTTGTAGTGTTTCTCTTCTTTGTCTTCCCATCTGGTCTGCCATTGCTGCAGGACATTTTGGTCGATGATCATCTTTACGTCCTTGATTGTTGCCGGAATCCAGCATTCAGTTGCATCCTTGGATATAGCGGCTTTGGCAAGGCGTCCGCTTGCTCATTTCCAGGAATTCCAACATGGGCAGCTACCCAGACCACAGTGACTTCTTTGCCTTTTTCTTGAAGCTCTGAAATAGTAGAAAGAATTCTTTAACATCGTGATCGTTATAGGCATCGTTGCTTTCTTCCAAGTTCATCAGAGAACTTAGGGAGTCAGTGAGAATGACTAAGTTGAGGGTCTCCCCCTGGTAGGATTCCTTCAGGTGCAGCAGGCAACTCTCAATGGCTGCTAGTTCCGTAGAACTGATGCTGCTGTGACTTGAAGTTCTGATACTGAGCTTCAAGTCTTTCTCTGGGATGTATATCCCGATCCTTGTTTTCCCGTCTTCCGTCTTTGAGGCGTCCGTGAAACATAGGAGGTTCCCTCGTAGGTCCTCGATCCTTTCCTTGGCTACTAGCATCCTCAAGGGATCACCGTTACCGAAGGAAAGGTTCGATTTATCAAATTTTTGAAGCTTCAGTCTCCAGAGAGCTATTTCGTCCAGCTTTTCCCTGTTTGCTCTTTTCTGAAAATCTTCGACGAAGTTTCTCGGAATGAGCGCTTCGATTGTTTCTAACGGCGCGAGCTGCTTTTTCTTTTTCTTCTTCATCATCAGATGGAGCCTAGCTTGTGTTTTATTTTTATTCGTATCTAAATAAAATAACAACTTCTTGATTCGTTATTATTTGCAATTGTTCTGAGCGCATGATACGCCATGAGCAACATTTTAAACTAACTCTGTTCAATTTTATATCAAATCTTGAGAGTTTTTTCAGTAAATTGATCACACAACGGCATATTTGCATAAAAATATTTTTATTTGAAAATAAGTTTTTATAAATTAGTTATTTTATTTTAAATTTATTTTAACCCTTGGCATGAGAAATTACAAAAGAACTACTGCAATAATGTTAGAAGCAGCACCATCAGTTATTGATAATAGATCTAGTTTGAGACAGACAGCAAAAAATTACAAGATTCACTATTCAACACTATGCCGATATATTTAGAAGGTTAAAGTGGCTCGTTAATGCAATGACGCCAACTTCTGGCTATAAATCAAATCGAAAACTTTTTTCTGATGAACAAGAAATATTGATTGCCAAATATTTAATAACTGCTGGTGATCTGTACTGTGGGCTGTCGCCAAAAGATGCACGAGTTCTCGCCTACCAGTGTGCTGCTAGATTTAATGTGAAATTTCTTCATCAATGGTCCGCTAACTCTATTGCTGGTGAAGATTGGCTTTCTGGTTTTATTTTGTGAAATCCAGTACTCTCTTTACGAATATCAAAAGCCACGAGCTTGGCCAGAGCCTCAAGTTTTAATGCAAAATCATAGCCAGTTCCACTAAGTGTTATAACAACAAAAAATGTCTAGTCCATTAAATGCTACCCCCTGGGCCGGAGTTGGCTGCAACACACTTGCAAGACTCCATTTAAACAAGCTACTGTGGATACAGTTTTTGAGATAGAGAATTTTACTAAAGCTTAATTTGGTGCTAAGATATAAAGCTTTGATATGGGTACAATAAATTTGATTTAATCCATACTTTAAAAAATGCGGCAACAAAATATGAATTTTGCAACCAACCCCGGTCTCCCCCAACATAAGAACCCGTGGCTCGAAATTTCTGTCGGCGGCCCTGCCTACAACTAAGTAAAGTCTTTTGTGTAGCGTTAGAGTGCGAAACTTTCCTGGCTTTCATATTCGCAAATTCGGCTAGCAGGTCCTCAAAGTTGATCTTGCGCAGAATGTCAGAATCTATACCAGTACCAGTGGTTCCCAACTAGAGGTCGGACCGAGAATATTTTTCCCGCGGGACTCCCATGGGTCAATGGTCCGCTAACTCTATTGCTGTTGAAGATTGGCTTTCTGGTTTTATTTTGCGAAATTCAGTACTCTAAGAATACCAGAAGCCACGAGCTTGGCCAGAGCCACAAGTTTTAATGCAAAATCATAGCCAGTTCCACTAAGTGATACATGTATAATAATAAAAATGCCCATTAAATGCAAGTGGAACTAAGCGAGTCAGCAAGCAGACAACATTAAATTAGAAAACCCATTTTCATTTTCTGATTATAATTTGAAAACTTGAAATGCATATTCTCAAATTTAAAATCTAATGTTTTCCTTTTCATTACAATTGAATGTGTTTAATTAAACCTTATCGAACATCTTCAAAAATTAAAAATTACATCAAAATACGGTGCTTCTTACCTAAAAATATAGAGTAAATAGTTAACAGTTAAATAAACAACAAGTTTTGTTACAGTACTGTTGCAACTTACCTCTGAAGGCGTTGCAACATTTCCCGTGCCAGGGTTGGTTGCAAGACTCCATTTAAACAAGCTACTGCGGATACAGTTTGTGAGATAGAGAATTTTACTAAAGCTTAATTTGGTGCCAAGATATAAAGCTTTAATATGGGCTACAATAATTTTGATTTAATCCATATAAATTACATAGATGTAACCAAACCCCGGTCTCCCCTCTTTATTATATTATTTGGAGTTTAAGAGCTTGAGTTCTGATTTTTATTTGTTTTGCTGAGCCTTGTTGATCTGATTATTTAGCAATCAACAAGAAGAAATTCGTTAATTTCTTCTTTGACCTCATCAGAAAATATCGATGTCAGGCCCTTCCAAACAAAGTTTTACTTTGATTTTAACTCTTGTTGAATGAATTTTGAACCAAGTTGTAGTTTTAACGTATGTGATGAAAATTTGACTTATAAACATCTTCATTTATTAAAGTCCTTTACATAACCAGTAAATGTATCTCAAGCATGAGCTGAGTCACTTAACCCTCAAAACATTTCGCTACCGTGGCTTACACGTCTTGGGGGTGAAAATGCACCCCAACGTATCTTTGATGCATTAATTGAAAACTAGTAATCTGCAAAAAAAACATTGACTATTAAATTTTATTTAATAAACTTAGTCAATTTAATGTCATGACATGATTCATAAAGTCGGAGAAGCTTGGCAAAGAAAGCTCGCTACAATTTTGCACAAAAATTAAAATTGTTGTTTTGCAACATAATGTAGTATTTCTATTATATAAATGCAAATGTATTTCATTTAGATAGCGCCATGTGCATGGCTTTAGAAGCGCTTTTTGTTAGCCATTTATATAGTGCTCCTTCCCAAGAGCTCTTGCGGCAGTGCAAACTAGGTTTTGAACACTACACGAATGTTTTTACACAATACGACTGTTTCCATTACCGCCGCATACAGGAACGAAAAAAAATATATTGCGCGGTATTCTGTAAATAGTTCAATTGTTTTCTTTTTTTTCTTGCGGAGCCTTCTCGTGACGTGTTATTGAGGGTCAGTCTGATAGCGGAAGCGTGTTTCCTTAAGGCTGACCCTTGAGTTATTTTATTTTATTGGGATTCTTGTGTTGCTTTGTTATTTCGATGCTTGATTGAATAAAATTGCTCAAAAAAAAACCGAGCTATCTTGCAAACCAATCAGATATTGTCAGGGCCAAGAGGGGAAAGTGCCCAGGGGCCTGACAATTTTTTGGCCCACCCTTTTTTTTGCTTTTCCATTATCATGTTGACATAACATGTGCCTAGGTGCCCAAAATTTCTGTCGGCGGCCCTGGATATAATATATAAAAAATGTCAAACAAGTCTTCCGGCTATTCCATGCAACTTTTGATGATGGACAAACCAGGACAAACCGTCTCTTAATTGGTATCCCCCTAGAGACCGACCGAATGAGATTTTTTTGTTTCGGCCGAAACCGAAACCACACCGAAAGTTAAATTATTTTCGATTGAAGCGAAGCCGAAATATAATTATTGGTATATAACCTAGCACAAGTTTTAAAAACTAAGTCGTGAAACAATGATGCAATAAAAAAATCAACATTATCAACATTACTTTATTATTTAGCAAATAATTCGTATTTCAGAAATAATCAGGTTAGTAATTGAATCAAATCAAACGAATGTAGTTCAGAAATAAAAGTTTCTCCGCATTATGGCACAGTAACTTAAGACTATGAGATACAAAGAAGCAGCAAAGGCATTTATACTCTTATGATCAAAGATCTGTCCTGCAGAAGGCTTGCCTTTTATTGGACGTTGATACCTAACATCCCCTGCGATTCCTTGTTGTTCCTTTTGAAATTCAATGAGTCTGACATTCGAAACCCATAGCAGATTCAAGTATACCAATCAACGCTATTGAGTCAAAAATCTCTCACGACAGTACAACTAGGCCGGATGCAATAATAAATAACTAGGGGGCCGTTAGGCCGGACTGGAAATACTAGCTAGGTCGGAGTTTGCCGACTCTTGCAACAGATATTATATTGCCATAAAAAGTTCCAAATAACAAAACAGACTCAATCAATATAAACTTAATTAGAAAATCAAAACTTAATTTTTTGATTTTCGGTTTTGACCGAAAGCCTAAATCACTTTCTGAAACAAAAACTAAGCCGAAAATTATCATATGGCAACTTTCGGATGGGTCTCTAATCCCCACATACAAAAGTTATATGCAGCCTTCAACACTGGATTGCAGGGCTACCGCATCATTGGAGAGATTATTCTCATTGGGTGGCAGGATATTTTCGTCACCGCTCGAATATGTCGAGCGAACATTTTGAAATGTTGCTATTTCTGCGTCCAGCAAAATGGTAAACATGGTAATCATTTTTTCAAATAGTTTCGTGTTTCAATAAAATTGTTTTGCTTTTATTGAATAACTAGCTTTTTAAAATCGATTTCGCCAGTCAAACTCATTTTTCATCTATTACAATTAATTTTATTATTAAATTATATTAATTATTACTCCAAATTCAGCCAGCTACTCGCTATCGTTCACCGTTTTGGAGTAGTTCTTGGGACAGACACGCACCGCTTTACATCATAGATTTATCGAGTTGTTACTACTTCAAAATGTATAAGAAAAAGTATTGCCAATACCAATATATTTTGAAATGAGAGACAGATTTCGGCCCCTAGGCACAACGACCACAGGCTCTTATGTTATATCAATTTAGTAACGAAAAGCAAAAAAAAAGATCATGCTTGCAATATTTTAAAAGCGGACGGGCACCAAAAAATTGCCGGGTCCCCCTCTCGGTGGCCATGGGGGAGAGTCTTACTGAATGGACCAGATTTTTTTGCTTCTCCACTGAAATTTTTTGTATCTGGAATGTGATTGAATATATGGTGAATTTTATTACATATTATGAATCTTTATTATTTTGAGCATCTGCTGAATTTTTCAATTACATATCAATAAATATAATTATATTACGCAGTATAAATTTAAATTATATTAGTTTGAAGATCTTAAAAAGGCAAATGTTAATAGATTTATTATTTATTTACGCAGTTTTATTAAATTTCTCATAAAATGAGGTCCTACGATTGTTACAAACTTGCCTTAACAGTCAAATCAACTAAACCACTGTATTTTAGCAGTCATTACTACTGATAGCTATAAATAATGCTTGCAAATAATGATTTCCTTTGTTCTTGTGATATCAGATAAAAATCAAATTAACACCAGCCTCAATTCGTCATAGCACACCTTAAGAAATTCGAAACATAGCACTTCAATTCTAACAAATACACCTGTCAAAAATACTTTGGCTCAAATTGCCAAAAAATTAAGAAAAAAGCACTAAAATGGACAAAAAAAAACCTAGGCCCAATAGAAGTAGGAGGAATATAATCGGATCGATATTGATTTCTGAAAAAAGAAAGGTAAACAACCTGAAGGTAAAAAAAAGAAATTGGTTAGGAGTTCATCCATAAAGGACATCCACATAAACCTGCTCAATTTTCTAACACATTTGGGTGGACATCCACGTTGTCTTAAACCTCCCTCCCCTTGTCCACAAAATCCCATTTTGGATTCTAATCCCCTTTGTGCAGATGTCTTTTATGGATGATCCCTAAGCCATTTGCAGCTGATGATGAAGAATGTTTCTGTTTAGTCTGTGATGAAGCATTTGAGGTAATGGCACAGACTGCACATATGATAAGTATGTTTCTATGTTTGCTACAAGTGTGAAGAAGACTAATTTATATATTCATATAATTTTTATATAAAACTAATTTATAAATTTTATATATTTAAAAAATACTGCAATCTATAAACATTTTAAAACTTTTTCATTTAAAACACTTTCCATGCATGTTTATTTAATAACAATGTAATAAATAACCCCAGCCTTTGAAGTAACCAATTTTTGGAGTTTTATAAATTAATCTATAATGACATAACAATACTATATTTTTCAATATGAAAACATTAGTATGTTTAATATTAACCATGATTTTGAATATTGTTACTCTTACGGCTACAACTCTACAACCTGTAACTCAAAATTGTAACATACGGCCCCGGTCTCCCCTACATAATGCTCTGACGTCAGAAATGTGGCAGCTCTCCATAGTAACCCAGCAAGCAGACGAGTAAGATGCGATTAATCAATTTCCATACACGTTTGCCAAAAAACGTCAAGTTGGACGTATGTTCAGTTGTTGCATAAATAAATTCGCACGCAAATGTTAAGCTGGTTGACAAAATATCTCGAATTTTCGGCGGATGTTTATAAAATATTCTGAAGTAGGAAGCTGGGCCTCTGACATTCTAAAAGTAGAGAAGGAAATTTTTAAGAACCTAAAATGAGTCAATCTGTTACCATGTCGAGAGTTAAAGATCAAAGACAAGGATCTGAAAGTAATGCTTTTGATATTTTTAGATAAACCCTTTTGTAAATGTTTCACATATTAAACCTAGGCTATGCATATAATAGTCTTAGATGACCAATGTCCAGCATTAAACATTTTTACATTACTATTACAGATGTCTTAGTCATGACTTAAATTTCAGTTGTTATCCTGCTTGAAGTCTCCATCGAATCTCTCACATTGAAGACATGCGCTGACGGTCGTAACAGGTCAACGTGCGTTGAAACTGTGATGAAATTTTACGAAGCGGTAAAGAACGATCGGGACCACGTTTTATCAGATCTTAAAAAACTTCTGATCGCCGATTACGATTTGAAAGCTCTGAGACCGATTAGCAAGCCTGGAACGGAGGGCAGCTTAATACTCGAGGTTTTGCTGCCAAGAACGAGGTTAGTATCAATACAGTGTGACCATAGCAGTGGGCGACTTCATAAGCAACTTCAAAAGATACTCGTAACAGAAAAACTTTTGAAAGATCTTTCCGTTAACGACATAACTTTGACCTTTGAGCCAAAAAGTGCATGACAACTAAATACAATTAATGTGGCAGTTAAAAGCGATCGTGTCATTTGTCTGGATGTAAATCAACATAACGCTTATTCTTTATTTGTAAGGTCTAATATAGGACAAGACTTTAAGCTATATGTCATGCTACAAATGGTCCACAGATCAGAATGCAACTGTTCATAAATATTTTATGTTTATAACATATTATGCTCACATGACAAATTATTGCAAATTATATACATTAACCAGTATTTGGAATCATTTACATAAGAAAAACATTTTAAAGACCAGCCAGTAATAAATTTAAGACAATTCCTGATAACTTTTCAAAAAAGATTTAAAAAGTGCAACAAAACTAGTTGACTGAGTCAGACATCCTAGATGATATGGGTTCATAAATGTTAAGAACATCGCCATCTGGAGCACCATTCTGCCTCAACGAGATGTCTTTTGCAGTGGAATCTTTGTCTGCTGCCACAATCACAGATCTTGTCAATGGAGGATCGTTAAAAGATGCAAGGACTGGCTTGATATTTTTAGCTGTTTGTAAATAGTTTCTTATTAACGACATATTCCACTGATATTCGACAGTTTCAATAAATATTAGAATTGGATATCTATTGGAAGAGAAAGACACAAAATGTGACTGAAATTATTTAAATCAGCATTTTTTGAAAACTATTTGAGAATGTTTGAAAAAATTGGTTATTCAAGACTTTCCCTACAATTTGTGATTAAATATAGAGCAGAAATTGCGTGTGTGTGTCTGTCTGTCCCAAGAACTCCTCCCAAACAATGAACGATAGCGATTTGAAATTAGCACACGTCATTCTCAATGCCATTCTTAGGTCAACTTTTCTATTTTCAATTTTCAAGTTTTCCAACTTTCACCTTTTCCTAAATTGCATATGAGCTTTAAACTCAAGAGCTACTGAGATTGAGGAGCGTTGTGCTCTCGCATGGTTTGAGGCTTTGCCTCTCGCGATGGAGCATGGGTTCGAATCCCATTGCCGGAGCATCGTCTTAATCATCCAGTTCTTTGAGGGCGGGTAATCAGTTATATTTGAAGGATGTGAATAATAATGGCTTGAGCAAAATTGATTATGTGTATGTTACTGGCAAGGCCGTTTTAAAAGAGCTAGTGACTAAATAAATGTTCACCAACAAAACATTTTTAATTGTGACCATGAAATTGGATCAA
The DNA here is from genome assembly GCA_011800805.1 of Hirudo medicinalis. Classification (NCBI taxonomy): domain Eukaryota; kingdom Metazoa; phylum Annelida; class Clitellata; order Hirudinida; family Hirudinidae; genus Hirudo; species Hirudo medicinalis. The sequence continues at coordinate 15,670 of MPNW01000200.1, read as the reverse complement.
TTTTTAAGTTGGAAATGATATTTTAATAGGTACTCTGATAATATTGTCCGACACAGCTCATCAATCCTGAAAAATATCAATTGCTCTAATAATGAGTTATATCCAAAATGAAACTTATCTGCCGGTCGACAATTATCTCATCGGTTTTCCGGATGTTTTGGGTGAATGGCAAAAGCAAGTTAATCATAAGAATTGCAATGGAAACAATAATTCTTTTTTTTCTTCATTTTTTAAAGCTTTCGCCTATGCAAAAATATCTTACCATCATTCATGTCCCCTGCGTCAACCCGAGGAGCAGGTGCAAGTGGAGGAACATCTGACAATAGTTTCATTCTCTCTTCTGAAACTTCAACTTTCTTCTGAACTGAAAATGAGTTTTGGAATATTTTAACCCAAGGATGTTGGAATTAACTTGACAATTTTTTGAGTTTCATAAGATGGCTGTCACAATAAATGTAATTTTGTAATAAGTTAATAACAATAATCATTCATTTGCTGGACGTTGTAAGCCTAGTGCCAGAGACGCCTTGGCTACCAGTTTATTGCTATCCTGATTAGGCGAGTCTTAAGGTGAAGCCTGAAGAGCTCGAGGGTCAGTTGAGAGCAAATGAGAGGGGTCAGGTCATTCTGGGTGGCAGGCGAGGCAAAGGACAATTACATATTATATATAATATTACATATTAAAGTCAAGAAATGTTACATAACAAGAATCCGCACATTATTGTTCACTAAATATCTAGATTATTAGAATTGATAAACAGAAGAGTAAAGAATTTCCGTATTCTTTGAAGATTTTGCATGTTTACAAGTATCAAAAAGGTTAATAATGGAGATAATTTTCTAGTACATTAATGAGTTACAACACTTACAAGTATCAATAAGGTTAATTTTGTGCTCCACTGGAATGAAGTATGGATTTTCAGTAACTCTGTGTTGGACATTTACAACAGACTGGTCAGTTTCATTCTCTCCTGCACTAAGTTGGTCCTTAATATTGGAAGTGGATGGATGGACCCATCCTAGATTGTAGGAGCTGGATCCTCTCTTAAAAGAGGCTAGATTAAGGTAATAAATATGACATGTCATGAATTCTAGAAAAATGATCTTAACCTTAAAGGCAGCAGCGAATAATATTAAAAAATTTTTATCTAAAAACCTTGAAATTCTCACCTGAACCAGAAATTTTCGATGGGAAGTAATAAAATGATCCACAAATTCCTCCCTGATCTTCCATTTCCTTTCTTTCCATTCTCCTGGAGTTGGTGTTAGAAGTTGTGCTGCTCAGGTCAGCATTGACCTTTGCAATGGAATCAGGGTCTGCATGGTTCTGACAAACATCTGGAGGAACTGGGTGCCGATGCAACCGAGAGGAGTGAGAAAGAGCAGAAGGAGAGAGAAGCAGAGATTCTGCGATGTTCTGCGCTTCTGACGATGCTTTTGATTTTTGACTGAACGATAATTATTTTTATCAACTTGTTTTATGAGACAACAAGATCGATCACTCATTAAAAAATATTGTTAATGGTATTTGAAATAAATATATTTCATGATTTTATTTAATCGCAATGGCCATTGTTAATGAGTAATTTTCAAAGGCAAAGGCTGAGTTGTGTACCCTCTCCTATGATCCAGTTTTGTCAGTCTTCTACACCTCAGCACCGCAACAAGTGACAAAATGGAGAACAACACAAACAGCACGAGACTGACGACAACCACCCAAAATAACCACTGGGGAATCTCATCAGCTAACGGAGCTGTTGGTGAAGTGCTGGTGCTCTGACGAACTAAAGATAAAAATGCCAACAATCAAAATAATTGACATGTGAATCTTCATTCAGTTTATTAAATTGATTCAATAAAGATAACATAAATCAAAAGAGTTGTGTATATTTAAAAAAATGTCAACTGTATTTCAAACTTTTTTTGCTTGTGAAGGTATGTTGAAATTGCACTGACATTATTATTTAAAATGATGTAAGACATTATCGTCATCATCATCATCATCAAATATGATGAAAACTCAATTTTAGACCATTACTAAAGCATTTAGTCCTCATAATGAGAAAATGAGCTGAAGTACAAATTTATGTGAACTTACGTTTGATAAACTTGCGATATGGAAAATGTTCCTCTTCTTCTTGCGAATCAACGATGTCAGTCACCTTTTGTTCTGCTGGTTGAAGGAAGTTGTTATAATGTTCTGAACAGAAACCAGCTAATACTGTTTGATAACTGCTTGAGAAAAGCTATTATAATAAAAACTTGCAATATGTAATGTGGCGCAACACAATTGTTTTCATGTAATAAAAGTTAGAGCGACGTCTACATTGTCATCTTACGTTTAGGAGTTTTTAATAGCACAATAGAAGATGGAGGTCCTTCGCCTGCACTGTTTCTAGCCTGAACCCTAAAGTAATAGGTAGTTTCAGGGGTAAGCCCCCTGATGGTGGTTGTCAATCTCTCTCCCAAGACCCCTTCAGTGACCCAGTCCTTTTCATTGTGTGAGACATTTGTGGTGTAGTGTATAAGATAACCTAAAAGAAAAACGAAACACTTTTAAAAGCGATTTGTTTATTTATGCAAGTAAGCCTGCTGACAATAAAGCAATGTAATCATAATCATCTTAAACATCTTGCAGTTTAATTTAATCACTTTTACTATCATTCACAAAATGAATAATGTATGATGAATATAAAGCCAATGTGCTTTTCAAGAAAATGTCACAAGAAACAAAACATATCTCAAGATAAACCTGTGACTTGTCCATTTGGTGTCTTTGGAGGCTGCCAATTAAGGATGACTGAATTAAAATGACCATCCATCACTAATGGAGTCAGATCCCTTGGAGCAGTTGAAGGTGCTGAGAACAACATATTGTTTGTGTCACAACAACAAAATTCTCATTCTTAATGTTCATAAAATAAATTTTAAAAGTTTATATTGTCTTATATAATATTTCAATAAATGATAAATTGGAAATTAAAAATTCAATTTACAAACATTGGAATACATATTTCTCGATATCAGTTTTCATAGCTTCAAAGTTTTAGTTGAATTTAATTTGAATTGAATTTAATTGGAACAACTTAACAGGATGTATTTGGATGTATTTGGATTTAAATATATGTAATTTTATTTAATTGAATGTAGTTATATTTAATTGGAGTAAATTGTATTCAATTGTATTTAATTGAATTTTATTATATTTTGCTGCATCTAATTGGATTTAACTATAATCATTTGGTTCCATTGGATTTAATTGAAATTTAATTACTTAGACTTCATTGAGTGTAATTAATTGTATGTAATCGTATTCAATTCAATTCAATTGCATTGATTTTATTTAATTGCATTTAAACAGATTTAATTGGAATTCCTTCAAACCTGTTTCTTTTGTTCTGTTGAAAACACTTAAACTCCAAGTGCTGGTCCTGTTATTTTTTATTCTGACCTTCACACTGAACTCATATTCTGTGTCAGCTCGAAGGTCACTGATGATGATGCTGAGTTGAGTTGTGTTGATGAACTTGTATTTCTTGGAGGCTTTCAAGTTGTATCTGTGAAGATATTAAAACGACTATTTAACTTTTTAAGTTTCAACTGCTTATTAACTCAGCTGTCAAACTTTCAAATAATTTACAAATAATAATATATATTAAATATTATAACTATAAATATCAGCAATAAAGATTATAAAAATGACAAGATCATATGTACCTGACAGTGTATAACCTGTCTCTAGTCCCTCTTTCGTTAGCAAAAGCAGCAAAATCAGGCATGCCATCAAATGACCTTGAAGAAACAGAAGCATCACTCCAGGACAACAAGATGGAGGTGGAACTGAGGATGGTGGCTTTCAATCCCACTGGAGGAATGAGGGGCAGTTGTGTGATGAAAGCTGCAAGTTATGTCTATTTTTTACAACGAATAATTTTAGAAAATGGATTGCAATATTAAAATAATTTACTCCTGAAATATTACTTTTTGTCAGTGTTTTAATGATGATAATAAGTTTAAATTACAATTTCTGAGGGGTTGCATGTACATGTTGAACTCTTAATTTGAATTGGTAGAACAGTCACTTTATGAAAATAGCAAAATGAAAAGGCTGAGAATAACATGAAGACTAAAATATGAGGTGAATTTGAAATTAAGCAAATGATTGACATGAGGAAATAAAAAATATAAAAACTCTCACTATTCAATTCCCCAGTTACGATGGAGTTGTACACTGGCTCTCCCTCACCTGCTCCATTGAAGGCTCTCAAACTTATCACATATTCTGAGGATGGCTCTGCAAGAAACCATTTGTAAAGAAATTTTGATTATCACTAACATAACTTTGCAGAGCTAATCAATTCTAACATTAAGAAGCAGCTAATCCACAATAAAAGACTTCTAAATTTAAACATCAATGATGGATTACTCACTGAGGTTTTTGACAGTATATTGCCTGTGCTTAGCATCGAACATCTGCCTGAAAAACTCAGGAACACCGATGCCATAGCTGAGTATGTAACCCTTGATCGCGATGCTCCGATCGACAGGAGCGACCAGGTTACAAAAACCGTGTTGCCAAACGAGCGAACGTTCAGAGAACTTGGCTGACCTGGTACCAATGTTTCTGATGAAAAATTCATCAATTTAAGTAAGGTTTGAAGAACGCAACAAATCGGTCAATTTCAATAAGATCATTTAAAAGACTTTGCTCACCATCGAGCTTTTTGTGAGAAGATTTGATGGACACCCAAGGAGAGAAGGGTCCAGACCCATTAACGTTCAATGCCTGAACTCGGAACACCATTTCCTGTCCGACATTGAACCCTAACAATCAAAAGTTATCTTCATTTCTTCTTTTCTCGTTCAAAATGAAAACTTTTTAAACAAATTGATCTTGGAACAAACTCTGTGATGACTAATGCAAATAAGCAATTTATGATGCATTCACCAGTGACTAATAATGGAGCTAAGTAACAATTGTTACAACGGCAGTACTTCTGTTTTATCACTAAGTTAATATATGGCTTATTACTTTTATATAACAACATAAAATGAGAAAGTTCATACCAGAAAGCTCCAAGTGTCTTTGTTTTGAGTCGGTAGCGACCGTTACTAAAGATGATCTACTTGACCTCGTTTTGTATTTGACCTTGAATCCAGTGATTGGTCCGTTGGCTTCTTTCGGTTGCTCCCACGTCATAAAAATGTTCTAACAAAAGAAATTGTAAACAATGCTCTCCAAAAGTGTCGATCATGCTTCGGTGTGGTAAATAAGGTCTTACGTTGTGTTCGTCTACTTCGACATTCACATCTTGGGGTGGACTCCCTGGACCTTAAACAAACAGATTTTTATGATAAAAAAAAGTGATAACCAGTCCAGCTTACTGTTGTGAATAATAATTTAATGTTGTACAGTAAACAGAAAATAAGTAACTTAAAAATATCATGACCCGTCATCATTATATGTTGAGAATAACCAAATCAAATGATAGGAAATATCATTTATCATTGTATAATATGTTTATCAGTAGAATATTATTTCATATTGTATTATTATTATTATTATTATTATTATTATTATTGTTATTATAAATTAATTTATTATGAATACAAATATATATGATATTATACATTAATATTATTATATTTAACGAAACAGATCCACCAACTTTCCGAATAAGTCTGGCAGAGAACTTCCGCTGATGATCTTTTTCTTGAGATGTCGAGGTCATCTCCTCCAAGTGTGAAGCGGTACAACGAATAGGGTCTGAGGTGATCCACTCGGATGCTGCTGACTTCGGCCGGAAGATCCATCCGCACCTCGGTGCAGTTCAGGGTCGGGTCTTCCAGTTGGTAGACGAGGGACATCGATCGGNGCGGTACAACGAATAGGGTCTGAGGTGATCCACTCGGATGCTGCTGACTTCGGCCGGAAGATCCATCCGCACCTCGGTGCAGTTCAGGGTCGGGTCTTCCAGTTGGTAGACGAGGGACATCGATCGGATGAAATGAGCTTTTTGAAAGTTCCAAGACAACATGATGGACCTTGACGACAGCGGAATTGCTCGGAGGTTTTCGACGGCATATTCCTTAGCATCTGAAGAATGATAATAAACGAGCTGAATAGCACTCCTCGATGACGATGATGATGACGATGATGATGCTGCACAAATACTTCACACAACAATGATATGCCATAATTATTTTTACCTTTCAAGTAATTATCATATTTATTCACAGCTGAAGTATTTAATATTAACATTTTAAAAAGTAATTGTAAGGACTGTCCTAATAATTTCATTACTTCAACCAATCAACCAACCTGCATCCTTAGTTTGAACTTGGAGATAAGTCACATGGTGACTGTCACCATGCAATCTGCTGACAGATATGGAGTAGTTTCTTGAGGGCAGTAGATCACTCAAGGTGACGACATTCTCATTTGTTTTCAGATATCTTATTCTAAAATTTGAACTTAAATATTAACTTACTTTTTGTACATATAAAACAAGCAATATTGCAATACATTCATCAACATTAACTAAATAATTTATCAATGATTACATTGTAATTACATTATATTGTAACTTTATAATGACCGTTGTTATATTTATCACAACAACAATAAAGATGAAAATATAAATTTGAATTTCTGATAATTCAATAAGTTGATCAATGGCAAGTAATAATAAAACTAAAAAATCCATTACACGCAATTAATATTCAGTCTTTACATCGGATTAAAAAAAATTAGAGACCCTCACCTCCTTGAAGTTATCTCTCTCCACCGTACAACGTAAGCAGCTCCAGGTGCATCACTGGTTTCCCAAGACAATGCGATTGATTGATCTTCGACCTTTTGAACTTGGACATCGAGAAGGGAGGTGTTGTGGTGAGAGTATTCGTCTTCTGCTGATCAAAAATGAGTAAAAGTAAAAGTAGTTTTTAGGAAGAGCACACCTTTGTAAGGTTCGATGTTGCTCCCAACAGAGGTGTTGACTTTATCACAAGTATGTCTTTGTTGTATGCTTTACAATGTATACATTGGAAATGTGAGAGGAGGAGAGCTTTGAGAAGCTTCTTTAGCAATCCGTACAGATACGGGAGATCGCTACTCAACCATCCGAAATCGGATGAACTTTCCTGACAAGTTGGAGGAACACTTAATTTAACACTTAAAAACTCAAAACGCATAGTGACATCCTCTGCCATGAGTCTCTACAGGAAAGGTTGGACATTCCAGTGCGGTGTCGCTGCCGGCCAGTCGTTTTTGCTTGGCGTCTCTTTCGCTCGAGGAGGTGAGAGGAGTTGTGAGGAAAGCAAGAAACTGTTCAGCGCCAGGACGTTCCCTATCTCCTGTAGAGATGCCCAAGACATTGCACCAACTGCTTTCCCTCATTAAGAGAGCGTGGTCTTCCGCCACGGTCGGATGATGAGTGGAAGTAGGCAGAGGGCATATATCAAAGGATATATCGCTGATGAATGTAGAGGGGAAAATATTTTCTCTATCTTGGCGTCGAGGCCCACAGAATAATGTGATGTTTAACCAGTATGTGGACATATCAGTCCAAAAGGGAGGCATTCCAGGTATACCCGGTTGCATCGAGCATACCTCGATGATTTGGGAGGCTATCCAAAGGACCAAGAGGGGCCAGCTGATTCTTTACGTCGTATGGTTGGACCTAGCGAACGCGTGCGAGTTGGTCAACACCAGCTCCTACAGAAGGCATTGGAGGCCCATCACCACAACAGCCCGTTATCCACATCCTTCAGGAATATTTTATGATGCGGTTTTCCACCAAGATGTTTACTACAAGGTGGATTTCTCTGGAGGTTAGGATAGTCATGGGGTGCACGATTTCCACTTCCATGTTTGTACTGGCGATGGAGATCCTACTGAAGGCGGCTGAGTACAATATCCCAGAGAAGCACATTGGTAAAGGGATGCACATGCCACCAATAAAAGCATTCATGGATGACACTACCCTGGTCATGAACAGGAAGCAGGTTGTTCAAAAAACCCTGGACAAATTAGACAGCCTGCTAGGGTGTTGTCGAATGACTTTCAAGACTGCGAAATCCAGGAGTCTCGCCATGGTCAGGGAAAAAATTTTCAGGGCCTGTTCTTCGATGTGGAGGGGCAGCGAATCCCCACAGTATCCGAGGAACCGGTGAAAGCCTTGGAAGGGTTTTTGACGAATCTCTCACCGAAAGAGTATGAGAGGCGTCATATTCCAACAAACCATCTGCAAGCGATCGAGGCGGCGCCGCTCCAAAGGCGCTTTAAAGTGTGGCTGCTCCAGTTCGTGCTCCTTCCAAGGCTGCTCTGGCCGTTAACCATCTATGAAATTGCTTTGTCAGTGGTCGAGGATCTGAAGAGGAAAGTTAACCGATACACCAAAGGCCTTCCTTCAGCGTTATCATCGGTTTCCCTCTACAGCAGGAGTGCATGTCTACGACTTCCGCTAAGGTCCATCGTGGAAGAGTACAACATCTCCAAAATAAGAACACAGTGGAATGCTCAACAATTCCACGGACAGCAGGATCCGCGAGATCAAGCCACTGCTCAGATCTGGAAGGAAATTTCGAGCGCAGAACGAGGTCGACGAATCAGTAGCCTTGCTGATGTTTGAGGAAATAAGAGGTTGGCCGTCATGCTGTTGGATGGAACCACCTTCCAAAAAATGGTCCCATGCGAGCTCATCAGTCAGAGCCGCTATGATTAGCCAGGAAAGGAGGAGAAAGGTGGAACAAGACCTAGTCATGAAGGCAGTGCAGCAATCGCAGCAGGGTAAGTGGACAACGTGGGAAAAGGTAATAGAAAGTGGCGCAAGGGGCGTAGTCGGCAGGTCGACTTATGCTTTCCTCACTAAAATTGGATTGTCTAGCCGAGAAAGAACAAAGGCTATGACAAGGATTTCTGGGGCTGCAGAAGCGGCCTCATTCTTGATCTGGAAAATGAGAAGCCAGAAAAAGTCTTCCGAAGTCACAGCAAGTGTCAATGATCCACGGAGACGAAGGGTCGAGAGATGCGGTATTGTCGGGAAATATGGGCCGGCCTCTATCGACCACTACCCAAAAGGAGTCGAATAAAAGCCCGTGGCCGAGTCATGCTACAAAAAAAATTTAGACCCCAGTTTGCATATATTAAATACACGGCATGAAGAAGCCATCGAGAGCTTTCATGGCCGCTTTAGGCAACTGGGGCGGACGCGATCGACACAAGAAGGCCAAAGAGAGCCTCGCATAGTCGAAGGTTGTCGGCTTCAAAGCGGTGCAGTAAGCGACATAAAAAAAAGCCAATGAGAGCTTTCGTAGTCGCTCCAGTCCAGGCAGTAAGGATCGGCATAAGAAGGCCAGCGAGAGCCTCGCATTGCCGAGAATAGCATGGCTCCGGAAGGTTAAAAACCAAAAGGAACATCCGGCTGATCACCGGATGCGGCCCGTCCCCCGAAAACGTAAGGAGAGTCGTAGGGCCGAAACGTTTGAAGATGGTGGAAACTCCTCGTAGGATCCATGTCGTAGCTCCAAGCGGAGTATCAAGAAACAAGTATGTATTTGCTACAAGGTTCATTTTTCAACTTAGTTGCCAACAATTATGGCTTACGTTCTTAACAATCTTAACTTTTATTATTTGCCTCAACTCCAAATCATCCAACAAAATGTCATTTCATTTGAAACCATTATGAGATGATCTTCAATACTAATATGGAGCCCACCTATTTGGCTATGCATTGTCTGAATGACCAATCTTTCACTAGCTCATTGAGTGCTCGTCAAAATAATGTATTTTGAGAATTTCCAAAATACTGTTACTATTATTTTACGTATATTACATTACTTAAACTTTAAAATCTCTTACCACTGGCATCTTTGGAGACAGTAACCATGGCACTTATTTGAGCGGACCCAACCTCATTGGTTGCCAAGCACTGATAAATAGCGGTGTCATTGGAACAAGAACCAAATATTTTGAGTCTGTAATCGTCACCCTTTCTTTTGTTTTCAAATTTAACAGCTCCCGGCTCTTCGACTATAGGCCGACCATTCATCAACCAAACCACTGATGGCTCTGGACTGCCAAGTACTGTGCAGCTCATTTCAATGTCGTTGTTAACGTCTGAGATGCTTGACTTGAGTTTGCCCATGAATTTGGGAGGTGCTGTTGAAAATAAATATATCGTTAAATAAAATATAAGATGCTGTTAGACCGTGTAAATTTAAGAACATTTATTAAATTAACCTTACATTATTTTAAATAATGTTTATCTAAATGATAAGGGAAACTATGACACTAATGAACAAATCGGTCTCACACGTGACGGTCACATAAGCAGTCGACTCGATGACATCTTCGGAGTTCGAAGCCCTGCACGTGTAAAAAGCAGAATCCTCTCCCGACGTCTCCCTAATGTACAAACTTCTTCTGCCAATTACAGTACTCCTCACATCTGATTTGCTTGAAGGAACATTAAAGTTTTATCAATAAGGCTTTTTTAAGAGATAAAATATCCTGAAAAACAAATTTGATTTTTTGAGATTTTAAACCTCACTTGGTATTAATTTAAAAAGTGAAATGGTAATAATTACTTGCTTATTTATTACTATTGAATCAAGTGTGGTTGCCTGACAAGTATTTGCAAAATTATTTCATTACTATGAGATAATAATGGTTAATGTCAATGAAGTTCTTGGAATAACATGAAGTAAGGATAAACAAGTTATTTAAAAACAATCTCTTTGTAATTGTTCTTTTGAAAAGTGATTCACACTTCAACAAGCAGGACCTTCTGTTTTTCCACCTTTTTTTTAACTTATTGTTTAAATGCCTCGCATTTTACGCTGTTTAAATGCAAAATATCGCATCTCATTACATCATCAACGTGGCACGACAAGACTCTTGCTTAAAAGATCTTCAAGATTCTTTCTAGGAAGCAGAATACTTAATGTCCCACAAATTGGACGTAGATTTCAGAATAATTCCTTCAAAAAAAGAATGCCTCAAAGCAAAATTAATTGCTTGCAAACCAAGTGAGCCAACATTCCAAGGGAAGTTTAAAGCAGCACACTTGTTAAATAATTGAAAGATGCTCCTCATTCGACTTAATACACGCTCAAATGCATTTAGGTAATTTGATTAATTCAATTCTCAATATTCTATATAAATAATATAAATACTGAAATATAATCAGTTCTATTTATAAACCTTCAACCAAACATTCTTCTTCAGAAGAATTTGATAAAAACGACCTACTTATAAAGAAATTAAAATAGTAATGCACGTATAATTAATAACTAATAATTAATTGTTTGTATAGTTATAAATTACTATTTATTTATATTTATAAAAACAAATATTAAATGCTATCTTGCATTTCGAATGCAATTTGAAGAATGGGTCCACTAAAACTTGGCTAACGTCAGATCGAGAATGTCGCCATTTTTGAGCCACTTGGTGACAACAGGTGCTCCATTTCTGTCCCTGCCATTAGCCCCACAGTGGAGGAGGAGGTCTTTTCCCTCCATTACAGTGACGTCACGAGGCTTGTAGAAGAAACTGGGAGGTGAATCCATGTTGGCATCTGGCATTGCAATGAATTATTTTTGTTTGGGATCATTGTTATTACCTGGCTTAGTGCAGCGCCACCAAATTTCATCTGAGAAGATACGCGGATATTACATAGACTGATTAAGACAATGACAATGACGACGACGACGACGACGACGACGACGACGATGACGATGATGA
>MPNW01000199.1:47622-87029 GCA_011800805.1 Hirudo medicinalis | reverse complement strand
GTGATTATGTTTATGATGATGATGATGATGATGATGATGATGATGATTATGATTATGATTATGATAATGATTGTGATTATGTTTATGATGATGATGATGATGATGATGATGATGATGATGATGATGATGATGATGATGATGATGATGATGATTGATTGATTGATGATTGCCATGATGCTGATGATTACAGCCGTTAGATTGATGAAGAGGAAGAAGAAGGCATGATGATGTGATGGTGACGAGCAAACCAGGATAGTGATTAGGTTGATGGCGATGATGGTGGTGGTGGTGATGAATATTCTCGCAAGTTCATGCATCCATCACCATCCACTATGTCGCATCCGTTTATATTGTGATGTTTAAATATTATCTTCTTATATTATCGCCAACATCATTATCACCGACAACATCATCATCGTCATCGTCTTTCACAAAGTCGTCATCATCATCATCATCATCTGAACATCGTCGTCGTCTTCCTCCTCAATTATTCACGAAGATCATCAAGCTGAGAACGTCCTCAAATGATGCTAACATGAACTTTTATATCTTACGTAGCAGGTTATACGGCCATGACGAACTTGTCGATGATGATGATGATCATGATGTTGCTGTAGCCGATGTTGATGATGACGATGACGTTGACGATGACCACGATGAGCTTGAAGACGACGATGACGAAGATGTTGATGATGATAATTATGATCATAATCATTTCCGTCATCTTGTTTTACTCCTTTCCAAGACAGATTCCATCCTACGGTTAAATGAAGCGAAGGTTTGGCGGTGAGTGATGAGGACGACGATGACGACCTTTTTTTGTATTTGTAATTAGCCGATCTTTTCATCTTTTGCGCCTTATGTATCCGAGTGGGATATGAAGTCACTTTTTAATCGATCTACCATTTATATAGCGCCCCTACCCGAGGGCGCTCCCTGGAGGTGCAGGCTGGGTTGCGAACACGACACATTACGACTGTTGCTATTACGACCGCATGCAGGAACGCAACCCATTCNTCACCAACGTATGTACTTGTTGTGGAGGTGTGAACAGCGACAAAATGTATTCTGTTATGGAGTGGTGTGTGGATGGATGGATGGATGGATGGATGGATGGAAGGACGGACGGACGGATGGATGGATGGATTGATGGAAGGACGGACGGATTGATGGAAGGACGGACGGATGGATGGATGGATGGATGGATGGATGGATGGTTGAGAGTGTGATAAATGAGTTCCTACGTTCACACCTTGTGCAAAAGAATGATTCATTATTTTGAGATTAAAAAGAATTTTTTAAATCCATTTAAATCTAAAAATACTTTTTCATAAAAACACAGGACAATGAAAATGCGTTGACGATAACGATGGTGATGGCGATGATGATGATGATGATGATGATGATGATGATTGATGGATCGATGGATGGTTGGAGGGATGGGTGGATGAAGAGCCAAGCAATAATTAAGAAAAGTTGTGAAAATAACTATTTTTTTGAACAATTAATATTATTACGTGATTGTCGTTATTGTTACATTAATATTCATAATGTATTTACAGTTATTCACGTGTCCTTTTATTGGTTCAGTTTAGGAGATTCTTTGGACGACAAGGCTTAAAATTTGATTTTCAACCTTTTCTTTAGTTCATTCTTTCAAAGTTTAACAACAACAACAACAACGACAACAACAACAACAACAACAACAACAACGACAATGATAATAATAATTATTATATATAATATAATATACAATATAATTATTATAATATACAATATAATTATTATAATATACAATATAATTATTATAATATACAATATAATTATTATAATAATAATAATAAGATAACAATAATAATTATTATTATATCCTTTGACGTTATAATGTCAAAGATAGCAAGCAAGTCATTCCATGGAAAATTTTTCAAACATTTAGAGGGAGCTCACATAAACAAAGAATTAAGTGTGAAGTGGCTCACTAATGGAAGATTAAGTTTAAAAGCCGAGGAGCACATCAGTCACATAGTTGCTGGATGTGAGGTCCTTGCACCAGTGGAGTACCTACAGAGGCACGACAAGGTGGAGGGCTACATAAACCGGCAAATTTGCAAAAGTCTTAATCTCCCAGTGACAGAAAAGTATTACATGCATGAGTCCAAAAAAGTTACAAAGGTGGAGGACAATGTAATTATGTGGGATAAAACAATATCAACAGACAGGACGATTCCTGCAAACAGGCCTGACTTAATAATCCTGAACAAAATTGCTTGATTGTGGATGTGGCAGTACCTGACGACGTGAATCTGTTGAAAAAAGAGACAGAGAAGAGTTTGAAATACAAAGATCTGCAGATAGAAATTTCTAGAATATGGAATGTCAAGACAAAAGTTGTAGCAGTTGTAGTTGGAGCTTTAGGAACCATGAGTGACAATTTTAATAAAGAAATTGAGTTAATACCATGAAAGCCGATTGCTGATTGGACTCACCATGAACCCAGCCTGAGGTCTGAGAAATGAGGTCATCCCGTGGAAATGACGATGGATTGTAAACCCAGAGCCGTACCCGAAACTGCAGGATGAGGACATCAGGGCACTCTCCATAGTGGACACGTACAAGTACTTAGGAGTTCAGATTGGACCTCGAATGCAATTTGCATCATTGGCCGACAGAATCCAAAAAGGCCTTCACTCGATTTCGCGGGCTCCTCTCGTGCCATGCCAGAGAGTTTATATCTTAAGGACCCATCTGCTCCCCAGTCTCGTTCATTTCCTCACCTTCGAACAATCAGTCTCAAGTCGTTAAATTCTGATGATGTTGCAATTAGGAAGTAAGTTCTAAAATGGCTCCTGCTACCAGAGGACACTCCAAACGTGTTCTCGCACAAGTTCGGTCAGCGACGCTCTTCAATAGACTACGTGCCTCGAGGAGGACACCAATGTCCAACACAGTTTGCGCTGCCGATTGCGGTGAGATGGAGTCTCTCGCCCACATCGTCCAGAAGTGTCCGAGCACTGAGGCTCCCGCCATACGAGGCACGACTCCACAGTGCAGATGCTTGAGACGGTTCTGACGCAAATGAGATATTTAGCGGAGAGGGAACCTCGAATTCCCACATTCAAAGGGACAAAAATCCCTGACTTATGCGCATGGAATGGTGAACGCTACATTGTATGTTACTTGTATGTGAAGTTGCTATATTGTATGTTATTGTATGTGTCGTTACCGTGGTGTCAGATAACATGGATCTTGACAGAGTTCACCAATTCAAGAACACCAAATACAACATCACTGACATTCATCGATGGATGAGACAGAATAATCCAAGACAGCACTCTGGTCAAATGGAGGCGATTGCCACTGTCTTCATCAACAACTGGAGGGGTGCAATCTCATTGGAAACGTGGAGCTCGTGGAAAAAATAGGCCTTCCGAAAAGGTTTTTGATGTGGACTTCAATAAGAACTCTGCTGGAGACCCACAGAATCTGGAAGATCTTCAGAATCAATGCCTGGAGAGAAAGGAGGAGGAGAAGGCCAAGGAGAACATTCACGTGACACTAATTCATTTCAAAAACTCATTTTTGTGGTTGTTTAAAGTTATAGTATGTAGTTATATATAGAATAATATATATATATATATATGTATATATATTATATATATAATATAGTTATATATAGTTATATAATACAGTTATACATAGTTATATAATATAGTTATACAGTCCTTGGGTTTTCACGGGCCCGTTTGAGGACTTTAAAGACATTGATGAGGTTTTGCAAGTGCGATGGTTTTTTGGATGTTAATATGGGCTCAATAAAAATTAAAAAAAAAAAAAAATAATAATAATAATAATAATAATAAGTGTATTAATATGATAATTTCCATAACCTTCACCACCTCCCTTCCCTCCTCATTCCATCATTCATCCTCTGACAATCAATGTTTTTCCATTATATCTTGGAAGTCGTAGACAAAAATTTCGTTTCTTCCTTTTTTTGCTGCATTCCAAAGTTAACAGCCGATAATGAAGGACGCATGAGGTTCTGTGTTCTATGTTTTCTTATCAATTATTATTCTTTGCTATTCATCTTTTATTTTTCTTTGCTTTCTCGTTACTTATTTTTCTATGATTTCTTGTTATTATCGGCCCCGAGCGATGCCATTGAAAATGTTGAGTATTTTATCTCGTCCTGTTTTATAGAGTGGTGAGTAGTTGATTGAGTTGTTGTTTTATTTTATTATTATTATTATTATTATTATTAGTATTGTTATTAAAATGTATTTCATTTATATAGCGTCATATACATAGCTTCAGAGGAGCTTTTGTCAGCCATTTATATAGCGCTCCTTCCCAAGGGTGCTCCCTGGCAGAACAGGCTGGGTTTCGAACATTACGACACATTACCGCCGTATGCAGGAACGCAAGCCATTCGGCCAATCTGCGCTTGTTAATAATAATAATAATAATATTATTATTATATAATAATAATAATAATAATATTATTATTATTATTATTATGTCCAAATTATTATTTAATATCACAAACATTAAAATTATTAGGCCAATAAACAGCACTTGCACATTTAAGTGAGTTCCCCTCCCAACATTAGTCGAGATAACCTGATCACCTGACACAAAAAACAAACAACTTCTTCGGGATTCTGGATTGACCCAATTTTTGACGATGCAATTCTTTTTAAGAATAAATTTGTCAACAAAGAAGCATTTAATGCATTTATTGGCATTTATTACCAAGATTACAACAAAGCAATCACAGTCATCGTCGTCGTCGTCGTCATCATCACCTCAATCATGACCGTTATTATAATATCATCAACATCATCATCATCGTCGTAGTCGTCATCATTATCATCATCAGCTGCCGCTGACTCAAGGGAGCGTCGGCAATCAAACGAAATGAGTGGATTAATCATCAACAAAGACACTAAATAAAGAATATGCAGCCAAGACGATTACGACGTCAGTGAACCTTTACTGATGACGATGATGATGATGAAGATATTGTTGATGATGAAGATGATGATAGTGATGCTGCTGGTGATGATGATGATGATAGTAATGACGATTGTGATGATGACTGAGATGTTACAAGCCTATTGACTCCGTAGCTGGTCTGGGATGATGTTTATATGTTCAGGATTGAGTTACCATTGCATAACAGCACGTTAGAACAGACGCCATCATCGTCTTCATCAACACCAAGCTCGCCATCAACGTCGGCGAACTGGCTATTGTTGATGATTAAGTGATGAACCCTTTTATATCAATCTTATCTTCATTGTCGTCGTCGTCATCATCATCATCGTCGTCGTCTCGTCATCATCATCATCATCATCATCACCATCATCATCATCATCATCATCATCATCAATCCAGGTCACGGAGAAGTGCAAGTTTACTCCAGTGAGAGTGCAAGGTCAGAACCATGTCCGACTTGAAATTTCCGGCGGAAGTCGAGCAGAGAGCGATTTCCGGTTCCGTCGCATCGTCCGATCACGTGGTTTGTGATGTGGGTGGTCACGAGATCAATGGCGGGCGGTCACCACGTGCGAGTGAATTGAAGAGGTGAGTGAATTCGTGAATGCATCGTTGAAGGCAATTCATTCAATCGTCCGATTGTATTACACTTGTCGATGTTGGGATGCAGACTGACGACAAAATGAGATTCGTTGAATATTTTTTATTGTTGTTGTCGTTGTCATTGTAACTTGTTGCTCTATTTTATCACGATTATTTTAATTTGATTTTTTTAAATTTTGAGTTTGCAATCTGTTTACAGAACTCTCTTGTAGAGCCTAGGCGAACTGGCTATTGTTAATTGGTAATCGCTGGTAATGTACAATACAGCCAATATTCATTTATTTCATCATCGAGTAATTTATTATTATTTATCAACATTATCATTACAATATCATTATTAGCTCATTTAACACAAACCACGATCATTTCAATTGGAAACCATCTTCTACGTCGTCGTCATCATCACTTTCAAGATGGCGACGGTCATTGTGTAAGTCAATAAATAGCATCGGCCATCAATAGTTTCATGGCCATTCTTCACGTTCCTGCCAAGTCAATAAACCGGTGCCGATCATAAAAACCGGGACACTGACCGAGTTTGGCTACAGGACGTGCCAGTGACGTCATAAATCATTTGTAATTATTAGGTTAAAAGTAGGACTGGGAATGATTAATTTTGTTTAAAAGTTAACTTTTGGGAAATGAACGATTAATAATTAATAATTAATTTCGATTAAAACACAAAAACTTCTGAAATCCACAAACTTATGATTTATTAGCTAAAGTTCATGAAACCCCACAAGTGTTTTGCCACTCAAATGTCGTCAGATAACTTCGCGAACACACGAGAATGTTAACAGTGCATGATGAACGTGTCTTTTTAACAATTTAACGGTTACAAATCACGATTACAAATGTTACAAATTACAGTGTAACCAGCAGAGCTAAATAATCCTTCACATGGAACCGAGGTATCTGGTTTGCGCAGCTGTTGGCCGAATGGGTTGCGTTCCTGCATGCGGTCGTAATGGCAACAGTCGTAATGTGTCG
This sequence comes from Hirudo medicinalis, assembly GCA_011800805.1. Lineage (NCBI taxonomy): Eukaryota > Metazoa > Annelida > Clitellata > Hirudinida > Hirudinidae > Hirudo > Hirudo medicinalis. The sequence goes on along the minus strand of MPNW01000199.1, from coordinate 80,438 downwards.
TGTTCCCAACCCAGCCTGCACCGCCAGGGAGCGCCCTCGGGTAGGGGCGCTATATAAATATAGAGCGTTTAAGAAGTGCCTTCACATCCATTCGGATTCATGAGGCATTCAAGAGATTTGATAAGTACAGTCTTGGCAAGTAAGGCCAACTAATAATGTCTATGTTCATTGGGCTTCCACCATTGAGTGGATCAAGTGATTCAGCAACTCTTTTCTCCACTTTACAACGTTGCAGCTCATCAGTGCTTTCAACATCCTTTTGAGAAATGAGTGACCAACAAGTTCGTTAACAACAACGATAAGTTTCCGCGACAAAGTAAACTCAAATTATTCAAAATTGCATTTTGATGCGTGAATATTCAAATTTGTGACGAGTGTAATTGAATTATTTTGAATTCGTTTAAAACATTAATTCGTCGTTTATTTAGCGCAGTTATAAATAATAGCTTGTGTAGGAACTTTGCACCTGACAAGCCAAAGTTGGTAATTCTTATCCTCCTTGCATCTACTTTCTTTTACAAAGAAAAAATTTGCCAACTTATTCTAAAATGCTTGAAATGCTGAAGTATCTGCATCTAAGCCTGGCTCCGCAAAAAGTCGTGATTGATTTTGAAAAGGCCTCTATCTGTGCAGTTAACGTTGCTTTACCAAACGCAGAGGATGTTATTTGCGCTTGTGCCAAAGTCTCATCAGAAATGTTAATAGTGTTTGCTTGAAAATTGAGTTTGAATCAGACATTGAAGTTAAAATCCCTTGCTACATTGGCCTTTGCCACAAATACACGTTGGAAAAATCCAGAGTAGGACTTCCAGAGGTAAAGAAGAAGAAATATGAAGCTCTTCATGACCAGGTTGCTCTCATTGAACAGGATTATCAAGAAGAGCAAGATAAACTTCGTTTTTTGAGGCTAATTTGAAATAATTTGTATTTATTGCGAGGGTTTCTGTAAATTTAAGATTATTCAAGTCACTTGCCTGTTTACCCTGTTTTAATTTCGCATACCTTTTCGCCATAATATTTCTGTGTTCAGTTGTGTGCAATTGTCACGTGCGCAATCCTCTGCGTGCGCAACTGCCATGTGCATATATAATATTATTATTATACAGCTGTCTGGTTACCGACGATAACAATGGCAAAGCACAACTATACAACAGGTGCTTTTGACCACCGGGCCTGACAGAACAAAAATCATTTTCATGTAATCGACCCGACATAGAATTACATCTAATAACTCGATTACTTTCTGCCGCCATATTGTTTACTGTCATTATTATTTAGTGGGTTATATACTGAGAGAGAGTATACTGGGTATATGCTGGAATCTTCGATTAATCGTTGAACAGAAATTCATTAGTTGAAATAAATTAACGATTTAACGATTAATCGATTAATTAATCGCTAAAAGTCACAGCCCTAGTTAAAAGTAACAAACTTTTATTTTGAAAATATTATTAATATTAATTATTTCTAATAAATTATTAATTCTAAACGATGGCATTGTTGAACATGTTGTTCAAATGTTTATTTTTAATTACGATGAATCATGAATCCACAAACGTGATTAAGTAATAATAATTATGATTGTTATTAAAAATATTAAGTTTACAATTTACTGATATTTTCATGAAAATGTAAAAATATTGGCAACACCAATGCAACAATAAAGCCACGCATAATATCGACTCAATTTCAATGCATAGATGTAATATTAGTCAATAGATAAAATAATCCATAGATATGCGGGTGCATAGATAAAATAACGAGTAGATGTAATATCGCCCGTTCGGGTCAGTGGACCAAAGAATTTTAATTTGAAGGACTCATTCACGAGAAGGTACGAGCTGCTCATTTAGGACTATCTCCAATATCGTCTACTTGAAAGAGTGCAATGTTCTTTGTTTAATATTCTATGCGTTTTATTGTTATTATTCTCTGTTTTTTGTGTTAAATGTTTAGTTTTTGTTGAAACATTGCGTTGTAATTTAGCCACATTAATTTGAGGAAGGAGTCTTAATGTCGAACACCTCTCCTCACTTCATTGAATATTCATTAGCAACAACAAAATAATAATACATGCAATTAATATACAATGATTGTATCGATGAATATCCAAACATTGCTAACTCTTGTTAGTCATCTTTTTAAAATTCCACTTAACTGTAATAATTTGTTTTAATAAGTATTAATTTGTAGCAATAATTTCATTTAAAATAATTCTACTAAAGTTAATTATTATTATTAATTATTATTATTATTATTAATTATTATTAACAATAATTAATTCTTTTTACGACTAATAATAATTTCAGACACAATACAGATCTTGAAGGTCAAACAGATGAATATGCAGACGAGGACGATGACGACGACGGCCTCATGATCGACAAAACCATCGAAGCGACTGCAGCAGTCAGAAGCCGATTGTCGCGATTGAGGTCGGAACGACAGAGGCTGATTGAAGACATGAAGAACCAGAGGAAGAGATATGAGAAGTACCTTGATAAACTCACCTGCCAACTCTTCAAAGTCCTCCTGTCGCAAAAAGTCAGACTTGCTGCTTGAATCACGTGATGCTAAGTGACGATGACGTCAGCGTTCATCCATCGCCTCTTCGATGTGTCCATCTGTTTATTTATGTTAATGTAGTGTTTACGTGCATTGTTTAGAGCTTGTTAATGTGATATTTTTAATACGGTAATGTATTTTTTTACGACTTCAATTCAATTCAAGTCAGCATTATTTTGGAATTATCACCATCGCAGTCTTCTTCTCAATAATCTATCATTCTCATAAGAATATCTCCTCCTCCTCCTCCTCCTCCTCCTCCTCATCATCATCATCATCATCATCATCATCATCATCATCATGTTCGTCTTGTCAATCAGCCCTGGTAAGATTCCCTGTTGTAATTCGATATTTTCACAGGCGCACGATCAACTTGCATCCAACAAGTCTCCTTCCTCCGTATTTATTATTGGCTAATTAACTTCATCGTCACTATCATCACCGTTATCACCATCACCAGCATTACCTTCATCATCGAGACTGTCATCATCAAGGCCATCATCATCAGGATCATCATCATCAAGACCGTCACAATCAAGACCATCATTATCATTATCATCGTGGAAAAGACTATTCTCCTAATGTATGCATGATCCATTATTCATGAGATGTACAAATGTACATGGTAATGGTGGATGGCACATGATTAGTCACCTTCCAAGCAATTAATCAACATAATTTATGTCCTCCTGCAGCTGAGCCACAGCAAGTTATTGATAATAATAATAATAATATTAATAATAATAATAATAATAATAATAATATTAATAATAATAATAATAATAATAAATAACTTATATAATTAATTATTGATTTTAAAATATTTCTGCGTTAACATAGTACCAATGGCGTTGTTGGTGGTAATGTTTTCATGCAAACCCATACCGACATTATTAATACATGATAATAATAATCAATTTTCATAATCATCGTTCATCGTTATCATTTATATAATTATTATATAATAATATTTTGATAATTATTATTTATTTGTTTACATTTTTACATGTTATTATTGTTGTTCATCTGAACATTCATCCCAAAAATGGCAGAAGTTGAAATCTGATTGTTCGAGCCTTGTTGAACGTGTTTCTGCCTTGGAAACTGACAACAGGAGACTTAAGGAGGCCCTCGATAATTGGTCAAGTCAGGTTGGCATTGCGATGATGATGATGATGATGACGACGATGACGACGTCGATGATGATGTTAAAGATGATGACTAACTGATAACTTCAAAGCGATTACTACCAAATGTGATTCACATATATTTATACGATACCATAAAATATGTTATTATTATTATGTATCCCTATTAGTAATAATTTGTATTAGTATTATTATTTATATATCAACTATATATTATAAAAATTATAACTTAGCATATAAATCTCATGCCGCAAACATCATGACCATTATACAATTGAATGCAGTCAAAAGGATTGAATTCCCTCCAGCAAGTGATGATTGAACCAATCAACTACCTCATCAACCGACCATCCACCGGGAAGAATCCAGTTTCCACCTTCATCTCTTCCATCAGCGACCAGCAGGACTCAAGTCAACTCAAACAAGGTCAATCGGAACTTTTTTTCTTCCACACCCATCCGCCCATCATCGGCCAAGCCATAGCCTCGCTACGCCGTCTGCAGCTACTACAATCGACGACTCGCTGTTGTCGCCATTCGGTCGCCGATGAAGGCACGGAAAATTGTCGGCTTGAGAAGCAAGGACTAGAGAATGATTACTACAATGTCGATTCTCTGAGCCACTGGTTAGCCAACGACTGGCTAATAGATGACTGCTCGTGCAGCCGGTGTGGTCGCGGCAACGACGATAGCGCAGCCTGCTACGGATCGGCCTACAGCGCTCTGTACGATGAAGTTTATCAGGAGCGACCTCTCGTTAGATTGGCAGAAGACAAAGAATTGGACTTGAGGACAGGAGACTCTCAGTTTAATCGTTCCTCTGGAAATGGTGTTGCTGTTGTTGGAATGAACGAATTCGAAAATTGTGAAGGCGACGACGACGACGATGATGATGATAACGTAAAAATGGATGCACATTACGACCAAGTCCCAGATGAGTTCCATCACCATTGTCACCACTCGAATCACCAAGGTTACAAAGATCATAATCAGGATCAGCGACACGGTCATCAAGATAACGAAGTTTTCATCATCATCATCACCACCGCAGAGAGGAGTTCAGAGAGCATCCATATCAGAATCTCAAGAAATCCAACATCAACTCGGAAGCAAGAGAATCGAACACATCGGCATCTCTTTATTCTGCCTTTTCCACTTTCGAAGGGATCTGTCAGCCCTCCAAGACCACTTTCTCCAGTCCTTCATTGGCGCCTCTTTCTAGTTCCTTCTACTACTCACCAGGACATTACTCCAACCCAGTGGACAGAAGTTCCACTGAGGAAATCAAAGTAGAGGATTTCTGCTCCAAGCGACGTCATCTCAAAGACAGAGTCAGACAAACAGCGAGGTTCAGTTTCAATTCCGAAAGCACTGGTGGCGCTGAACATCGATTCGACGACAGTCTCGATGAAGGCCAAGGTCAATTCACGCAAGTCACATCCCCGGATTGCGGGTTTCCGACAACTGCCACCTACAGGATCAAGAACGCCACCGTGGCTCGACTGGTGCCGATCGATCGTGTAATTGCAGAGGATGTGGATGAAGCCATCGAATCGAATGGAAATATCAATACCAGTGACGAACCGATCTCGAGATGGAGCGGCACAAAGACAGACAATAGCAACTGCTTCAACTATGGAGCCGATAAAACAAACGGTTCTACCAATGAGAGTGAGGCTTCTTTCTCGTGCCCTTGGACGTTGAGAATGGACCGAGGAATTTGGGCAGATTCGATCAATAACCATGAAGGTCAGAACATCTTCGAGGACGAATGTGGCGATTATGCCAGTCTCAGCAAACCCCTCCGAGAAACCATTGTAAAGCCGATGGAACTCAGGAAAAACTATCCCAAAAATGCCATTCTCTCAGATACCGAAGAAGGTGAGCAACAAAAAGATGTGATCCTGTCTGAATCGTCCAAGTTCCTCAACGCGTTTGGATTCCTCCTTTCTCAAGATCCTTCAGGTCTCAACTCTCAGTTGTTTCTAAGAGACCTCGTCTCTGGCATGGAGATGTCTCCGCCCAACTCCGAATCGGTTTCGTGTCTGTCGCTTTCTCCCGATTCCGATGAAAAGGCTGAATCGCTCTTCGAAAGTTCATCGGCCTGCCTCACAGATGCCCTCGGAAGAAGCATGGACGAGTCGTCACTGTCTTCCTTCTTTGTTTTCGAGACATCGGGTCAAGGATTGCAAAGTAATTCTGCAACCACCAGGAAAGACGATGAAGGTCCCGAATACACGGCACTCCTAAATAGGAACGTCAACTCCAAAGCACTAAAACTTAATCCTGAAGAGCCAATCAACAGAGGATCGGACAAGATATCAGAAAGCGGTCGAACAAACATGACCAAAAGTAGCATCAAAGCAAGAGAAAGTCATTTGCGTCCACGACTTTCAGGTCACCAACGTGCACCTGAGAAAAATCGGCAACGCAGGGAAAGCAGAGACTTTGGAAGCACTGATGTCAATTCCACTCGATTCAATCATAACTCAAACCTGACATTACAGACAGCACTTGGCACTTCTGCTACCTCTATGGCAGCTCCAGCTCAAAACGGCTCACCTGGAAAGTCTTCAATTTCCTCCAGCCTACTGAATAGTCTACCCAGTCCTGTTCTCAGAAAAGTCAACATATTTCCAAACTCAAAGATCCCGGGCTCTCCAAATATTTCCAATCGCACAAAGAATTCCACCCCAAACCATGCCACACCGTCATCCACCCCAAACCCTCTCCACCAGTCAATGTCAGTGCCTTTCAGGAATTTCCCAGCACCTAACCGTCAGTCCTCACGTAACAGTTTGCCCCCTCTGAACCAGATTCGGGCCCCAAACTGTAAACCTGTTGGCCCTGGTAAGGCCGGCGGTTTTTGCCGTCTCAATTCGAAGCCACTCGGCTCGACCGTGGGAACTCAGTCCATCGACATCGGTCAATCTGCCAAGACCTCCCCGAAGTCGGCTCCGAAAAATGAAAGATCATCCATCTTCAAGTTTTCCTCTCCAAAGACCAAAAGAAGCTCGGTCACCTTGACCCTTCACAGCAATTCGGAAGAGGTTGATCACGTGATACCACCTGGAGCAACCGGAAAGAAAAGTGGTATCTGCAAAACGGTCTGACCACTCAGCTGCAGCGTCGGCTGGCTTAAGATGAAGATGATTCAAACATCCTAGGATAAGCATGACTGGCACAGCATAATTCAAACAATGATCTTGTATTGATCATAGTTAGGCGACTCAGTACCTGATAAGGTGTTCCATTGTGATGTACGTCCGCTTAAGTGGACTGACTGTTTATTTACCAATGTCAGTATTATCTAGTTTAATGACTCTAGTCTGTAGGACAAAATTATTACTCTAATTGACAATTTAAAAAAATCTAAATCTAAAAATGCTTTCAGTCAACTTAAGCATACCTGGTCTAACCTAACCAAGTTGTAAGAGCTTCAGCATCAACAGCAATTGGACACCACCAATCCAGCAACAGAGATGATCTTGTAAGAGCAACAAGATGGCAATTTACAAAAATTAGCGATGTCCATATTAATGAAAACTACGAATCGAATATTACACAAAATAAAACGCATATTTGAAACAGTACTTCAGGCAAATTCAGTAAAAAAATATTATTTTTCCAAAACCAATATAAGTCTTCCCCAGAAACTTTAGAGGAAAGAAGGTAAAAAAATGAATGAAATTCTAAGGTAGAAACGGTCGCAAAAGAAAAGTCAACATCCGACGAGGTTCACTTCTCAGGATATTCTCAGATAGATATATATCAATTGATCAATATATCTATAAATGTATCAATTGATCAATATATCTATAAATGTATCAATAATATGACACGTGATAGAACACTCAATAGCCTTAAAAATACGTTGAAATTATTGAAATGATACAAAAATTCACGACGGAACATAAAAAATAAAAGCTTCCCGGTGTGGAGGTCAAGCACGGGTGGATAAATGGATAAGAACGTACAACGTGACGATGTAACCAACCTCGTATAACGTACAAAAGCCACAAGGATGTCCAAAGTGCAAATAGTCTACAAATATATGTGATTTAAACACTTTATATCAAAAACCGCGGAGATGGAAACAAAGGAGATTACTTTTGACAACTCTAATGAATAACCGTGAATATTAATGACCTTCTCGTGAATATTAATGACTTTCTCGTGAACATTAATGACCTTCTCGGGAATTTTAATGACCTTCTCATGAATATTAACGACCCCGTTATTAGTTGTCGCCCTCCACAGACAAAAGAATAGAAACCACACAAAACCACGGCAGAAAGTGGAGCAGCAATGACGTCATAAGATTAAAAATAAACCCGAGAATAAAAATGATAAAAAAACCCACAATTTTATACAAAATAAATTAATTGCCAGATAATCGAGCGAATATCACTGAAACAGGAGAATGTCATTTAAAAACTTTAAGAAATGACAAAAATCCAGTCCCAAGAGAGCTTTCAAGTCCTGAAACATGAAGGCCTACCTAATCAGGTGTTGGACTATCTACCTACCATCACCACGTGTCATTATGACCTCTCCTAGCTAATAATAATAATAACAAATTATAATTTATTAATTACCAGTTAATTATAAATAAGCTATTCAATATAATGCAATAAATTGTTTAATAAGCAAGTGCATTATTGACTGGACTTGATCAATAAAAATAAGCCACACGACACTTATGAATAATCATTAGCAGCTATTGGGAGACCAATAGAAGGACGAGGGCATGAATAATATTTGTTAAGCATATATTTTCTGATGCTCTTCCAAGATGATGATTTAAATGCCACTGTGAAAATTTGCAATAATTTCAATAATATAAACATATTTCAATCATGTCAATAATGACTTAAACAACTACAAAATTAATGCACTACTACTAATAATAATAACAACAACAATAACAATAATAATAATAATAACAGCAACAACAACAACAATAATAATAATAATAATAATAATAATAACAGCAACAACAATAATAATAATAATAATAACAGCAACAACAATAATAATAATAATAATAATAATAATAATAACATTACTATTGGACAAACTGATAGAAATTAGTCCAAAGTAGCTAGCTCCTCATGAAGCACATACAAGGACTTATATAGCAACACAACACAACATGCTCACATCCTCACAACACAACACAACATGCTCACATCCTCGCAACAACGAATGCTAAAACGATTAGAAACTGTTGCAAGTCATCCTACAATCGACAGCAGACGACAACATTATTGATCGGTGATAAGGCCCAACTAATCAATGTTGCCACTCGGTCACGTCGTCACGAACGTGCAAGTGTCACGCAGAACACGTCACGGGAGCTTTTCTCGTGCAACGAACTCACAGAATGCCCGACAAACCGACGAAACTAAACAAGAAGAACGGGTGAAGACAAAGAATTAAATCAGACTGGTGTGCTAATTAAATTAAATGTGTGCTAATGCTAGGTGGTGATGGCAGTTGATGACAGTTTTGGACATATGATAACACGTGACGTAATGTGATAACATGTGATGTAATGTGATAACATGTGATAATGACAATTCTGGTTGTGATAATGTCAACATGCTAACAGCGAATGCAATAATAAAGGGTGCCAACTACAAAATCAATTGTTTCAGTGCAGGATCAATCTGATGATGATTGTCATCCTGGCATTATCAGCAATAATAGCCCATTGTTAACAAGGAATATAAATCGTGGTTGTCTTGAAATGGCGATCATCAAATACGGCAACTCGGGAATTTCAAGATGATTTCAATTTATCGTAATAAAACGTAAAAACAAAAAAATTCAAGTACCAATCAAATCGAGCGGACAATGAATTCAAATGAAACTCTGCATCGACCATTGGATGATTGTACCGATGTCAACGTCCTGTTAATTTCAAGGAGTGAAAAGATGTCCGACCAATTGAACGACCAATCAAATCCATCCACTCATTTAATAAAAAAAAACATCAACACAAGCAACAAATCATAACAAATCAAATAATAATTCATAAAATGCATCTATGCGGACATAATCATCATCATCATCATCATCATCATCATCATCATCATCATCAAGATCATCATCACGATCATCATCGACATTAAAAGCTAAGACAAAAAGCCTTTTACAATATTGAACATCTTAGCATCTAATCACACTAACAATGCACGAGATTACTACAACTACTACAACTACTACCAGTCGCTACAAATTCAATCACATCAAGTTGTTGAACAACGGTCGACAGATAAATAGCAATGATTGTTGATTTGATGACTAATCAGTACTGCTAACAAATGATTGGCTATTTGCAAAATGCAAGAAGGCACTTGGGCAAACCCCCAAAATGTCATCGAGAGGTGTATCAGTGCTACTACGACAACGAAAAAGGCGATGTCGCTGCCAACGACATGATGACAAGGACCGGTGCAGTAAAAGTAATTGAAAATTATTGCATTACAGTTACAACAATTACATAATACAATTACAAATCAGTGCTCCATCATCGTCATCGCCATCATCACCGACAATATCGATCTCGACGATGCCGACCTTAATCATTATTAATGATAATATTGGTGGCATAAGTTACTGGAAACAAGAAACCTACCTCTCCATCATCATCATCATCATCATCATTATGACCTATTTGTAATTATATTTAAACATTTATTTGCCCAACGCCATCTCCATCATCATCGTCATCGTCATCATCACCATCTCCATCATCATCGTCATCGTCATCATCACCATCACCATCTCCATCATCATCATCATAATCACAAGGCACTGTTAGAATGGTTGACATGAAACCTATAAGGGAGTATGGGTGCACAAACTCCTCCCTCCCTCACTTGTCACCAAGCACGTGCAATTGCAGCACAGATATTCGTGAACAACTGAAATTAATGTCCTTCTACTTTGTCGTTGTATGTGCGTGTTGCCTGTCCTACAACAATTCACTGTTCATGGTGACTTCCTTGCGGATGTAAAAGTATGGTGAGTAATAATAATAATGATGATGATGATGATGATGATGATGATGATGATAACAATAATAGACGTAAATCTGATTGATGATTCAATAAAGATGTTGAGAGAGTAATTAGTTGCGACAGTAGTTAATCTGCACATCATTAACTCAACAGGAAGTGGAAGACCATGAGTGCCTATAATGAAAAGTGCATACTTAACAATGCATATTTAACAATGCATACTTAACAATGCATACTTCTCCATGCATATCCAACAATGCATATTTAACAATGCATACTTAACAATGCATATTTAATGATCTTGGTGACTAAATGAAGTGTACACCTCAAATTAATAAGACATAAAATCATAACTAATAATTAATGTAATAACAAGAATAATAATAATAACAATAACGATGATAATAATAAAAATAATAATAACAACAATAATGATGATGATAATAATGACAATAATGATGATGACTAAAATAACAATAATAATAATTATAAATGACACAAATATGATATTTCAAGCTGGTTGTTCTACACTCAAACTACAACTGATCAATTTAGAAACTAAAACAACAAACTCGTTGGGAACAAAAGACGAGCGAGCACATTTTGAGACGGCGTTTGGAACTCAGTCAGTAGGAAGATGAAAACCGAAAAGATAAACTCTTGAAATAAAACAAAAAGTGACGTGAAAGTCAGAACCGAACTTAGAAAGCCTCGGGCGTCGAATCCCGACGTCCGCGGCCGATCAGTAGAGCCACCCGACGGGAACCCACTGCGGATTGGCCATCACCGTGTCCACGGCGAGCTCGAGTTCCCTGATGGTTTCGTTGATTTCGTTGTTGACGATTTTGAGGTCGAACAGGTGCTGGTAGGTTCGTTCGAGCATGTCGCTCGTCTCGACCAGACGCTCCATCTGCTTGCTCTGCAAACGTCCAAGCATTTACGGTTCAATTCATAATTCGTCCAAGCTTTTAAATTCATAATTCAACCAATGACATCGAGTCATTTTAAATATCATTTGAAGGATTCCATCTTGCAGTAATCTTTGCTCTATTTAGGATTAGCATTACAATTACTTAACATTACTTAATCATTATGTAGATCAATACAGTCATCATCATCATCATCGCAATAATAATCATCATCATAATCATCACTCCGATCCTTTGAGCATCTCACATCCATCAGGGAAATGTTCTTTGGGGCAGCTATGAAGACCACAAAAGGAGCAAACTCTGCAGTCCTCAGAATCTTCAGTGCCTGGAAACAAAAGCAGCTAATGACTTCATTTGAATGAATTATCGACTTAAATAATCACCGCGTTCGGTAACATTGTCGTGATTTCGAGAACAATGCAGGAAAACAACAACATGAACAGAAACATCATCGACAATCCAATGAAGCCGAACAAGACTCCTTCAGGCCTTGAGGTCCTGTGATACGGACTTATGCCACCATAAAGATTGTCTTATTTGATTTGATTTGATTCAGGCGTCATAATATTTTATCACTACTTCCTATTGTTGTTATCACAAGAAAGAAACCATGTCAAGTGGGAGCCAATGGTGACCTGAGGTTCAACGTCCAAAATGGCAATGAGTCCTTGTTTATGAATCTGCTTGATGGTGTCCAGTTTCGTTCCGTAAAGAGCTCCTTCGTGGGTTCCGTACTCGAGAAACTGATTGTCCTTGATCTCCGAGGTCATCAGGTCGTAGGTCACGAAGAAGTAGTTGAGGCCGTGCTCCTCGCCTGGGCGCGGAGGTCGGTCGGTGTCTGGCAACGGAAGGATTTGAGGTGGTACAAGTCGTAAAAGGTCAGAGGAACAAGAGTTTATGTGAAGTGACAATCAAAAAGTCCTAATGGCAAATGATGTGAGTTGATGATTACTAATTATTCATTGTTATTATTATCATCATCACCACCACCACCACCACCATCATCATTATTATGAAAACAATGCTAGCGAACAAATTACAAACTGACGAGGAATTGGGTAGGCAAACTTGTGTGACTGGTGGGTTATCAGCATGTTCTTGATGTGGCGTCTGCCAACTCCATGAGCACCTGTTTGGAGAAGAGTGAGGAAAGGCAATGATGACAGTAACAATATTAGTGATGCCAAAGAGCTCTAGGCAATCATCAATCACTCTTGCAGGATTGATCGATTGAAACTTCGGAAAGTTGTTAATTACTCCACTATGATTACAATCACTCTTTCATTTGTAATGTGATGTAGTAATTGTCCACACTCATGTAAAGAATTCATTGCTTACAGGTATTCTAAAACAAACAATTACTTAGTAACTTAAACAAAAGTTTAAGCCCGATGAACAAGATCGACAACATTCAATCCGGTTGAGATCAAAACCTCACTCGAACCAAGCACAACTTTGTACATCGCCAACTTAGCATTAGTAACTTGATTGTGCTTACAAAATGTGATTGCAACACCAACATGATCGATTTAAGAAAACATGTCAAAATTCTATTTTTAAACGAGGTTTAATTCAGGACCACTCAATGCAGTGGTATTTCATAACTCCACCCACCTAGAAGGACCAATGTCCTCCTTGCAAAGTAGGGCAACCTGACCACCTCCTCGTAGGTCACCAACTCCAATTGGTCGAAGAGAGAATTGTGCTTGGCCAGGTACTTGTCTTTGTGGACACGCCTCTTTCTCGTCAGCCAACCACCCTGAGCTGAAAATCGAATGATACAAATTGTAATACTGTATTACACCACATTATTATATTATTGCAATTAATAATTCAAACTTGAAAGTTAATTTATGCTACCAGAATTAACTGAGACAGCATTCCAAAAATATATTTTATATGATATATATATATATAATATTTTATATAATTTTATACAATAAAATATTGTCGGAGTAAAATTCCAATCTCTGGTTTGCATTCGGACTAATCAACAAGCACTCACAGCCACCATTTTATCACCATTTTGTCACTCCATCATCATCATCACCTCCACCATCATCATCATCATCCTCACCATTCTTCTTCCTAGCTTGATCTTCAGCAAATATCCTCATCTCCTGCAACTGAGGAGATGGCACGAGTTTGGCAGGCTGGTTCTTGGGGGCATCCCAAGGTCGCGCCTGCCACCAGTTGGCATCATCCCGACTGACCACCCTCAGCACGTCCCCAACCTTGAACTTAAGGCCAGCATCCTGACTGGGTGTGAAGCTGTCCATCGAAGGGTCATAGGAGAACAGGGCCTTGACGAAAATCTGATTTCAAAAGGGAATCACTCAGTCAATCAATCAATCACAGAATGTATTTGTTCAATTTCAATAAATTATGCGATCGACTAATCAATCGTTCGCTCAATCTTCGCTTGCATTCTCACCTCGCTTTGGACGGGGGGAGTCCTCGGGCTGGGAATGACCTTGAATGCTATGGTGCCTCTACAGTCTCTCTGCAAAGTTTTTCAGCAACACCACTGACGACAACCATGCAACAATAATTTAATGGGCAACAACAACAACCAAAATGTTGCATCACAATGAAGTGCAAATGATGCTTCATCACCTATCAACAAACATTCATTAACTGATTTAGGGACTGCACCATCATCATCACCACCACCACCACCACCACCACCACCATCATCATCATCATCATCATCATCACCGTCATCATCATCGACAACGACAATGCTATGAAAACCAACCAGTAACTTCTGCAAAGTTTCAACAGTCTCTCCCTCCACCTTTTTCCCGTTGATTTCACAAATCTCGTCGCCAACATGAAGAGTCCCTAGCGACGAGCAATAAATAATCAACAATTAAAAGCAGAACAAAGTCTTACATAACCACTTGTTACATCAATTCGATGCAGTGAATTCATTGACCAGTCATCGTCACCATCATCATCATCATCATCATCATCATCACCACCATCATCAACACAATCATCATCATGACCATAACGACAATCATCACCATGTCTGTGTATCATCCCTCCATCGAGTATCCTTGATACGACACACTTCTTTTGCTCGTTCACCTTCAGAGTTATGCCCTGTTCGTGGAAGGTAAAGAGGACTGTAAACTCAAGATGAGAAGGACAACAACAACAATGATATTAATATAATAACAACAACAACAATAATATAAGAACAACAATAAACATCAGGAATAATAATAATAATAATAAGAACAATAATAATAATAATAATAATAATAATAATAATAATAAGAACAACAATAATAATAATAATAATAACATCACCATCATAATCAACACCCAACCCACCAAAGGTTCCTCGCTGTTCTTCAAGAAGTGCACCACCCTTGCTTTTCCAGTCCTAAAGTCTTCCTCGGATCCCAAGGCCTCGAAACTGCTGCTGCCCGGACTGGCTTTGTAGCTGTTGTTGTTGTTGACCCTGGAGGAACCATGACCTTGACTTCCTTCAGGGTTGTTGCCCTCAAAGGTCAAAGTTGAACCCTTGAATGTTGATTGGTCACCAGGTGTAAATTTGTGGGGCAAGGTCTGGCAGGGGATGCTCCCCTCTTTGAAGTTTCCGTTGACGGCGAGCATGCTGGCTCCCGACTGGTCGTGACGGTCGGCCAATCGGAGAGCTGTGGCTGCATTCAATTTTGAAGCTATGAGGTCATGGGCTTGAAGGAGACCCTGGAGATTGGTTCGCATTTTATCGGATTACTAATAATATTGACGACGAGTTAATAATAATATTATTATTATTGTTGCTGTTGTTGTTGTGGTTATTATTAACATCAGCATTTTCATCACACTATCATCATCACCTGAAGATGGGGGGAACTGGCAAGGTCACAGAAGGCTTTGACGTCCTCGACTGAGTTCCTGCACCTCTTACTGAGGTGATCGAGAAGCTGCAAATGTCATCATTGGTCCAAAATCAAAATTGAAGATCAACATGATGCATGAAGGCAGTAAAATTATCATTATAACTGTCTTTATTAAAATCAAGATGTTATTATTACTATTATTATTATTATTATTATTATTATCATTATTGTTGTTATCATTATCATCATCATTATAATTGTTACTATTATTATTGTTGTATTAACACAAATACCTCCATTAGTTGTTGACTCGAAGATTCATGTCTGTAGGCAGTTCTCAGGCTGAACATTCTCGACTGGATCCCTTCAAACAACTACAAAAGCAATACATGCATTCAACAATATTATGACTTTAGTCAACAACAACCACAGTAACTAAATAACTAGAAGTAGGTAAATAACCAAAGTATCTATTTGTGTCATATTTGCATCATATTTGTGTCATATTTATATCATATTTGCATCATATTGTGATTCTTATATTTTATGACCATTTCATAGGTGATGAGTTTACATTTGGTGCATTTTGACTCTCACTAACTGCATAATGTGAATATTAACATAACAAAAACATTAACATTTCACTCTGGCGCAATATTTTTATCATCATCATCATCATCAAGCCGGACATCCTAAAATCGACCTTGAGATAGGAGTTGAACCTCAGATCCGATGTCAACTCCTCAAACACTTCTACTGGAAGATGGTCACAGTTCTCCAGAGCCTCCAAATCTTCCATATACTGAAGTACATCCTGTGCTCCCCCTGATTAAATAATGGCACAATCCAGGTTTTTTATATATGATGATATATATATATATATATATAGAACAATAATAATATAATTAGAACAAGTTAAACAATTGAACAACAGCAACAAGAAATCAACAAAATGAACCATACAACCAACCCAGGCCAACATCTGCCCTACTGGACAAGTTTGACAAAACCTGGCTGCTGCAATTGGCTGATCGTGACCAATAAGGATCAAGGGCTGTAGAGACAGTGACATCCTTGAAAGAGTAATTTGTGTCATATTAGTCATAAGGACCTCCAGGGTGGCATTAACCATGGAAGCAATGACAGTTCAATTTCTTAAACAATAACAACAACAACAACATTAATATAAATGTGTAAATATGATTAAATATAAAATGATGGCACACACCTTCAAGAATCTGAAATAGTTGAACTTCTGCATGGCCTTGACAGTTTCACCGAGATGGAGTTTTGGAACCCTGGAGCGATCCTGTTCAATGTCACTATCATCATCATCGTCGTCATCATCATCATCATCATCATCATCATCATCATCATCGTCATCATCATCATCATCATCATCATCATCATCACTGTCATCATGATTATCTAATAATAAAACTAAGTCTATGAGCAGAAGATAAGTATTACTAATAATAACCTGTTGACCAAATAATAAACTTTCAATTTCTAACATTTAATTCTTTCCCCCACACCTAATTACCCTTTCCAATTTTTAATTACCGTCCACCCACTCACCCGTATCCATGGCTCCCTGAGGGCATCATCCACGGTCATCCTCCTCGACGGAGTCGGTTCCAGCATCCTTCGGACCAAAGTCTTCGCCTCCTCGGACACCTCGTTCCACTGCTTGTTGTCCAACTGAGACAACAAAAATAATGACTAATTAGCACATGTTAAAATAGTTGTTGTTGTTGCTATTGTCCCATGTTATCTTTGTCGACGTCATCGTCATCGCAACCACCATCAGCAGCATCATATCATCTTCAAAAATTGAATGTCAATCAATATCTTGACACAGTTCATGGTTGGTTAACACAATCAATTTAATATGATGTCATTTTTTTTAAAAGGCCTCAATGGAATGATAAGAGATGATGCAATAAGTTATCTGATATGTAACCATATTGATTAAGTTATTTAATACATGACCGCATTAATTAACAATGTACTTGTAAATGTAGTTCAATTATAAATATCTTAACCATTTATATAGAGCTCCTTCCAAAAGCGCTCGCGGCAGTGCAGGCTGGGTTTCGAACACGACACATTATGACCATTGCCATTACCGTCGCATGTAGGAATGCAACCCGTTCGGCCGACATGCAACGAAGATAACTTCTCAATCTGTAATTGTTACCTCTTACGTTTTCGTGTATTTAGGAGAGTTAATATTAGCAGGCTAATATTGCACACTGTCTTTAAACTCAATCTTTAAGGTTCATTTAGAGACTTGATACAAGATCAACAGGATAAACATTAAATTTAATCTGAAATCATCACAATACAATAACAACATTGTCTTGAGCTTGCTCACATTAACATACCATCACTATCATTGCCACCACCATCATCATCATTATCACCATGGTGGAGGTCAACAGCTTCAGCCTAATTTTTAAATTAACTCAAGTGCTAGGGTTGCATCTAATGATGCTTATTTCCTCAGCCTATTTTCATCATAATCATCATCACAAACAATATTGCAATCACCACCATCATCATCATCATCATCACAATGTAACAGCCTCCATCAATTTTTCCCATAGATTTCTATCTGTGAATAATTCCCTTCAAATCACATGCAACATCACATCCTTATCATCTATCAACCTCGACAATCAACTTATCCACAATCAACTAATCGTTTCACTTGGACCAACACCGGCTTAATAATAATAATAATAATAATAATAATATCTACACCAACGTCATCATGACTCACACATCATCACCATCACAACATTAACAGTTCACCCACCACGTAGGCGCAAGACTGCACGGATCTGTCCCTCCTGTCCGACCTCCCCAGGAAAGGCGGACTGCCGCAGAGGAGCAGGTACAGCAGACACCCGGCAGACCAAACGTCCACTGGCTTTCCGTAGTACTGGCCCCCTATCATTTCTGGAGCCGGGAAACCGGGACTGCTGAGGTAGCCTGGAGATGATGATGATGGTGATGATGATCGTGACAAGGACCACGACGATAACGACTAGAATGGCGAGACGAGACAGTATCGTGACCATGGTGAAAAATGTACGTTGGAGGTCGTTGCAGACCGATAAGATAAGTTGATACGCACCAAACCTGTCTTTCTCGGTGCAGATGAGATTCTGTGTTTCGCATATCAAGTCCTCATCCAACTCTGAATTTAAATGAGACAAAAATATTGAAATGTTTTCAATCGGAGGTTTTTAATTTTGGATCCATGTTTGTTGAGGTATCGATCGATGGATAAATAATTGAGGAAAAAAATTAAAAATAAATAAATAAATGATAATAATTAATGTGACCAATGTCAAAATGAGGTTGCAAATAATAAATTTTTTTTAAATGTAAATAAATTCAATTCTTGTATAAATTAGCTGTAATTGATTTGTCAACATCGCCAACAACCAACAACAGCTCCACAACCAACAACAGCTCCACAACCAACAACAGCTCCACAAACAACAACAACATTGCAAATAACAGTCTAGATTGCAAAATCCACAATAACGTCAATAAAGGTATCTTCGTAAAACTATAAACTTTCACAACAACATCGGTAATAATGTTTGTAACACGGGCAGAACCTCAATAACATTAACAATAATAAAAAATAATTACTATAACAATAATGTTGAAATTAAATAATAAAATAATAAAAAATAATAACAACATACAATCTCAAATAATAAACAATAACAATGTATAGTCACAAATAATAACAGCATATTATTATACACTAAAAAATAATGAAGCATCTCGAGCGACATCCTCCGACCCACCATATTGTGCGGTGCTCTCCAGTTCTTCGACCTGCACGGCACTGGAAAAGTTGCCGAGCTTCACGGGGGAAGAGTTCTCGCGACTGACGAGCGAAATGGAGTAGAGACGAAGGTCCCTGTGAAGGATGTTCTTGCTGTGGCAGTACCTCAGGGCTTCGAGAATCTGCTTCATGTAGTGGCTGCGGGTTACAATTTGAATTGCAATCGCCGAACTGCCCGACCGCTCGATGGGTTGCATTCCTGCAAAATGGCAACAATCCTCACCTGGCTACTGCCTCGCTGTAGACGAACCCAGAGAGAGCCCGGTTGACAATCTCCAGGCATAGGTCGGCTCCCTCCATGCTGGAAAATGATGAAAACGATGATAACGACTACGAGGACAATGACGATAATTATGGTAACTATGGCAACGACGATAAAGATAAACATGTTCTACAATCACCTACAAAACACCTCTATGAAAAAAAGTAACCTCGACATCTTGAATAAAAATAGAACCATTATAAACAAGACAAATAATGCAAGCCACGTGTTCATGATAAAGATTAAGAAGTAGCACCTAGATTCTGCTTTACAGATGCATAAGGCACATTAATATGCTAATTAAGTTCACAAATTAATGTCAATCACTTTCACATTCGTTTTCCTGTTTTATTGTTATTATTATTATTATTATTATTATTATTATTATTATTATTATTATTATTATTATTATCATTATCATTATCATTATCATTATTAAAAACACCAGTTCAAATTATCATTTAAGCATTCAATCATCATGCCAGGTCGATTAAGTGATTGAAAACCGATGGACTGCAGCAACTGACATCCACACATCAACAACAGCAACAACACTCACTGCTCCTGCAACATGTAGTAGAGGCTGTCGTTGTGATAAACCTCGAGTGTCGGCACCACCAGGTTGTGCCTCAACTCCTCCGACAATTCTTCTTCTCTCTTCAGGTCTAACGAAAGTCGAACGGTCGAGTTTTATTAGTAGCAAATTAAGAGCGGGAATAATCACACCGAAGTGCCGATGAATATTTAATGGGCCGGTGAATATTTAATATGTAATGATTAATATTCGTGCTGCGACGTTATGACTTCGTTAATGCCACAAAAGTTTGACACGGTTTTGAACGATGTCTCAAAAGTTGACGAAGATTTGAGAGATTTGCAAGCCACTCCCAAATGATTGCATGTTTGTGGATGAACAGACTTTTTATCAGCATCTGTTGCAACTTCTGATTGAACTTTGACAGGTTCAGGATCTTGACAGCCAGCACCTGCCCTGTCTTCTGATTGGTGCAAGTCCTCGTAATGAGGCTCATGCCCCTTTGAGGAAAAAAAAAGAGTGTTGCATCAAAGAAAAAAAAATTGCAGTGAGGCACAGAATCTATTTTATCACAGGATGATAATAATCACCACAGCATTGAAACTATATTTTGTCATTGTCTTGCAATCCTAGCATTATCATCTTTATATCATCATCATCATCATCAAAGATTAAATGTAAAAGTAATTTAATACCATTATTTTAAATTTTTACAAGAAACATTTCAGATGACTTTCAACTGAGGATCCCCAGCAATTAAAAAGCTACATCTGCAAAGACAGACATGCTAACGATGTCACCAACTACAATGTAATAAATCAACCATTTGGAATCTTATTCCATTTTACCTTGTATGGTCATGTGATTAGATGTCAGATGACATGTTGCAAGTGAAATAACCAATGAACCCAATTAGCAACAATCGTTACTCACTTTCCAACGACTTCCCCCAAGTGGTACTTATCGAAGAAAGTGTCGTCAGTACCTCCCTCCATTGTCCTGGAAGAAAAATTTCAAACAAAACAAGATCATTTTTCACCTGCCAGAACTTTAGAACAAAGACAAAAATTTCTGGATGCCGAGCAAAACGCTTTCTCTGCATTTTTTCGTTTGCATTTTCGTCGTTATCGCTTTATGGCTGCCGGCAATCTGTTTGATGCCACATGCTTACAGGCTAAACATTGCAAATTTGAAATCCATGATAACTTACAGTTTTGGTTAAACATTTCTTTTAAGAAGGTATTCATTTTATAATATGAATTTATTTTGACACATTTTGTGATCAACCTAACATTACCTGTTAATCTTATTTCTTAAACCATAACTATTAACTCAGTATATCAACTCAATCTTAGGTCCTAATCTATCTTAATTTAACTAAAGTCGTTTTAGTTTTCAAACTACAAATCTCAAGGAGCATGCCAGTTTAACATTAACTACTGATGACAGTTATGCAGTTATGAGTCAATGAATGGAATAAAATCATCTACAATGCAATAAAAAAATATTCATATTTACATCAAGGTATGTGAATCCATATTTTGGAATTTGAAAACATTGTGTGTTTTGTTCTTGTTGTGAAGTAAAAATTTTCAGTCATGACAGATGTCATGCGTTTAATTTGACTCGACATTAATTAACAAATTCTAAGCATTTGCAAGATACCTTTTAAAATGGCTATTTTTGGTACGTCATCCTATTTTAGATGTGCTTTAGAAAGTACGTAGACTGAGAAGCCAAAAGTTGCCCCCGCACGAACTAATCGGCGAGTATTTTAGTCGAAGAGACTTGCATTGCGACAATTTTCAAACCATTATTTGTAATAATTAACCATTGAAAATGCATGAACACTTACACTTTGGTCAGAAACTCCGAATCAATGTAAACGTAAATATAGCGGACTGCAGGCTATCAAAATGCCATCAAATGAATCTTTGAAAATTGTTGAATATTATTGTTATTATTTCTGACGTCTCTTAATTGTTTGCGCAAAAATCCTTCTCGTTGAAAGTTAAGAGCAAACTCGTAACACGAACCCACTGCCCTTACAGTAAAAGTTGCTAGAAACTTTTCTAGCCGATAGATATCGGCAGCTGCACTCGCCGTTTTTGGCTTTGTTTCTGAATCTAGGCTTTAAATGCATTCGAAGACGGTTTCAAATAAAATTGACACTACAAAATAATCTTGATTAAATTACAAGCAGAATTACACTTTGCTTTAGAGATGTAACAGAAGCTTAAAATTCCAAGTGTTACGCGATTCGATCATCAATCCGAACAAAAAAGACTTCGCTGGCTCTCGCCATGGTTTCTAATCTCTAATAAAATTCTTAAATACAAGCCTACACATTGGACACATTTTATTTCTCTTTATCAAATGTGCATCGCGAATCTGATACATTATATATTATGATATAATCTGACACAGCCAAGAAAAACAGAATAGATCAAAAATCGATCGGAGCGTGGGAACACACTCAAACACGCAGACATAAAACCATTCCTACTTAAAATAAATAATGTTGAGCCCTTAAGTTGGAACCAGTAGGGGTTGTACCCTCTTCACCAAATTCTCAATCATCTCATATAGTCTCAACCACAACATCCAGCAGTGGGTCGCCTTTGTCAGACATTTGTAAAGAAAAGATAATATTAATTTACTAAAAATCAAAAAAGATAATCAAGAACAATGAATCAACAATCAATATATTAGGAATCATCATAAAGAATGTCGTTGAACATATTGCATAGACACAAATATTGTGTCAGCATAAACTAACTTAAACCACAATTTTAATCTATTAAAGGACTGTACACATGCCAACCATGCATTCCCCAACTCTGATAAAGCTTCCTGTTGGAAGATCAACAATTCCCATAATTTGCTTCAAATAAGTGTCATCAAATCAAAACAGCTTGCAATCAATTGACAATCATATCTGGCACCCCATAACTCAAAGTCCACAAACATCCTTCAGCACTAACTTTAAAAAGGAAAAAAACTTGTCAGAAAGTCAGTTTAGCTACTGAATTATGTGCACACTGAGCTTCAAAGTTAACACAGTACACAGTAAAGATGATGACAGACAAGATACAAAATAGCATTTGTTCAAAATGTGCTAAAGTTGTTATCAGGACTCAAAGTCCCAAATGAATTTTGAGATGAAAATTAAAGACATGCTATTGCTGTATCATCATCTTTATCCCTAGGTCATCAAAGCACAGGCATTCATCATCGCATCTGTCACTATTTTTATTATCAACAAATGCTACTAATAAGTCTTCTTCATCATCATATAAACTCAATGCCCTCAAACTTCACATCCCCAATCTTAGTCTCAGCCATCAAGGTTTTCCCCTTGTCATTCAAATCGAGGCAACGATGTACGAAGCGATCTGTCCCCGATCTTCTTCCGATTTGAGGGCCACGACCAACCCGTCCCCAGAGTTCGGGATGAATTTGAAACTCGAGAAACCTCTGGTGAGATGTTTCGGGCCGAGATTTTCCATCCGGACGGAGCTGAAGAATTCATCCGACCTGAAAAGGACGTTGGTGGCCCTCCGTTCGTCATCTTCTTCCGTGTAGATTTCGGTGCTCGCTCGACGAGGCAGAAAGAACCACTGCCCGTGCACTTCACTCCACATGGCCGCTTCATGGATGAGGTAGCCTATTTTCAGAGGGCATGAAATAAATGGTTTTTATGTGCTCTGTGAATTCTTGATTAATCATATTTTTAATAATTTAAACTATTTTAATTAATTTTAAAAGAAATGATAACAATAATATTGCTATTTATCCTTGAATGTGGGATCATGATCATTCAAGCAGGTACTTCAGTCAAAAAAAATAGGCACATTACAATATGAAAACTTAATTTTGACAATAATCAGCATATCAAATATTCAAAATATAAAACATAAACACCAACATCACCTCAAACAACAAACATAAAACTACCTGGACTCTCAAAGCCTCCCTTCTTTCTGAGAATGTTATAAGCTTCTACCCAATTGTGGTGCTCCACACCCCCATTTGGTCCTACGCTTTTCACCCACTGTGGATAAAGGTTCTGAACCACCCCTTTGGTCGTTGTCCACTCCTTGCCTAGTCCCCCAACCCAGAGGTGCTGATCTTTGACGGTCATCCACTCGCATTTGAAACCTGAACGGAAAAAGTATATTGAATTATTTAAGTGAATGCTAGAAGAAAGTTTTTGTCTTTCACATCACATGACAAAAAGATTACTTAACGTGTTATAATTTGACCTTGTTTTCAGATGTTGCACACATGAAATCTTAACAATATATACTAAATTGATGGAATGACAGCTAATATTTTACAAGGCAGTGCCCAAGTTCACAGAAACAAAAAGTATTCTTAAATAAACAAAACATTTAGAAGTGGTTCGCATGAAGAAGGGAACATAACAAAGTAACTATCATTAATATTCTCAAATTATCTATTCAAGTGAATGTAAAAATTTATTAATAGCTGAATATTAATATAGTAATTGTTAGAACAACTTAACTCTAGTTTGTAATATTTATTTATATGTATTTTGTACTGGAGTATGTGCTTATATTGATCATGATCCAATATTCGATGGCTAATAACTGATAATTGGTAAAATTAATATTGACAATAAAACTTTGTCATGTCTTTATGCTGCCAAAAAAGGAATAGGTTAATAATAGTCAGAAATAAATTGCATAAATACACCGCAAGGTGCTTTAGCAACGAATCATCTTAAAATTATTATTCTAAATAATTTTTAAATAGTACATCAATTTAACGATAACCAATTTTGTACCTTTCGTTTGTTTTCCATCTCCATCTGATAGAAGAATGAATGGAATCACCTTGTTGTCGCTCGTGATCTCGTAGACGACGCCAGTCCGATCGTCGCAAGTGTACAACTTGCCGTTGAACGCCACAAGTTCAGAGAGTTCCATCCCACGGCCTTTCTGACTCAAGTCTGAACTTAAAATCACCTCTGCCTTATCCCATTGAACTGAAATTTTGTTTCTTTCTTTATTTAAAGTCAGCCAACCCTTCCTGTAATGACTAAACCAGGTTCCATCTGGAGCTTTGGAGTTTGTATCAAGATCGGCAATAATAGCGATGCGGTATGAAATTTGGCCGTCGGCGCCAATTCGCGGCGGCGACAGTGGATACGTAGAATTGTAGTAGACGCCGGTAGCGTGGCTGCAGTGGCTGAAATTATCTCGATTGGAGATGTGTAGTGAAGCAATAATGAGTAGGAATCCTGTTAAAATCAGCAACATGATGACGACGCACTGAGCCAATCTGTAAGTGTTGATGTTGAAAGAACGACTGATGCGGTACGGTGTCGGAGACCGCACTGCTCTCATCCAATCATTCATTCGCGTTGTCAGGTCCAAATCTCGAATCTTGGCAGACTTTGAACCAAAGGCAAGAGACATTCAATTATTCTAGAGATTATGTTTGTTTCTTTTTCTTGACCTGTTGCTTCAAGACCTTTCAAAGGTTACATTCAAAAGTCTTCTCGTGTCTGCTTAATATTAAAGACAATACTAGTAAAACTAGGCTTTACGTCAATATTCTAATGTTACACGAATGTGAATGGAACTTTTAATGTGTTGGGAACTTTACTAAGAATCAGAATTTTTGTATTTATTTGACAGAGATACTTACGTTTATATACACAACTTCACCGTATTTACAAAAGTTAATAAGTATCGAATCAAAACAACCCACCGGCCACGATAACTAAACGATAACTAGATTGACAAAATTTACACGTGTTCTAAAATGAGACTTGGTTTTCTTTTTTGAAATATATATTATATTTTAATTTTTAAAAACATTTTTTGAGAACTAGATTCTTACAAAAGGTTGGCTCTCTCATGTAATATGGGAGAGTGGGGATTCTTGTGACCTTGTGACATCGCTTGAACAAATCATAAATTGAACAACGGTATACCAAAATGAGCACCTGTGGTTGTAAAATATGTGTAATAATTCTATAGATATTTACAGATCTGCACGCAATAAGTGACTGTAGACATTTTTCAGAAATTATCAGTAAAATTCGTTTTTTAGTTGTGAAAGTAAAATATGCATTAAAACTGTAACATTAAACCATCATTACAGTTGAAATAGTAAGAATAATAAAAATTACACTTGTCTACTTTGTATAGCACTCAATTACCATTAAAATGTGCTAAATTGTTCTGAGATTGCATTTTAGTTAAAGGGTTCAAAATCGTTTTAACATTATAGGTGCGGGCATGTTGTGATTTGCGGCAATGGTTCAAACGGTTCTCAATCAAAAAATTATTTTTAACCGTGGAATTTTGTATCAATTTATTTAAAACTTCTATAAAACGAGTAAGATATTAAAGTATCTGCAAATTTTATTATTTTAAAAAGCAGACCAAAATGTATAAGTAATAGAATAAATGTTAAAAAAATGTCTTAAGGTGCCCCACTCTCCCCTACTGAGGCTGGTTAATACCATAAGATGCGGATGACTATTACAAAATACTTATCCATGGATTTAACGAAAATATCTTAATGCTTAATTTACTTAAAATATTAAACCAATTATTTCAGTAATTTAGCAAATCTTTTTACTTTCGACTAAAAAAAAAGTAGTAGGTGATCTTTTGAAGAAAACATTAATGCAAAAGAGAGATCATCTCTGAGAGACCTCAGACATTTTATTTAGCTCAGACACATATGAAAATATGGTAATAGTAATTGTTAGTATTGTTAGGGTGTCATGTGCGATGTCAGAGGTGCCTTATGTCTTCGTTGACCTAGCTTCGTGTTGGCGTCCTGAAGAGCTCCAGAGATGGTTGAAGAGAGCTCAAGCTCTTAGGAGGGGAGGTAGTTTGTTCCAGACATTAGGGGAGGCATATGAGAAGCCATCGTTGGCATAATTGAATGGCAGAAGATGAACGAAGACCAGGTGCGTGGCGGCGGAGAACAAGGTATCGGAGATAGGGTGGATTGGATGAGTTCCAAGTCATCATGGTTGACACTTTAAATCCAACATCAGCAGTTCAACATCTAGTTTTTCAAAAATATCTCCATTACTAATTCTAAAGACGTACCGCAAGAAGCAGTGACAATGAAATTCATCAACGCCATAGATCCATCTGATATAACTAATATGGGTCTCGCACTCGTTGCCCATCCACACATTATGACAGAATGTTGACTTCCTGCAGAAGTTTATAATGGTGGAGGAGATGCTATGGCAACATGTCACAAACGTTGCAACAGGAAAAGGCGAATACCCCTTCAGTGAATTCCTCACGAGAAGCTTGTATGCATTAAATGGTTTGTCTTTTATCATTCCTCCTGTGGCATCCAAACATGACAAATAATGTCTTCCAGTCATCTACGATGAAAGATGTGGACGCAAGCTTTCGAACATAGCATCACTCCAATTGGATTCTGGTTGACGACTCTTAGAACAGCATTTTCGTCACAAGGCGTCATTTGTTATCAACTTAATTTGTCACTTACAGTAGATGAGCTGGAGCTATTTTAATGTGTTGGATGTTTCATTTACTGAATCAACTGCTTTCCCTTCACTATTTTTAAGTGGCTCAATTTTTATAATTAATAATTACCATTTGTGAATATTTCAGAGAGCGCTTTTCCATAAATACCCGTGATGTTATCTACGGGCTCCTTTTCTAGCTTAGCAGTTTTCATTGTGGCTAAGGTATCTGAAATCTTGGCACACTTAGATCATATTCAGTCGCTGAATTTGTGCAAATTCTGTAATATCCTTCCGAAACTGATAAAAAATAAGTCCCAATATAGTACATATGGTCCTTTGTAAGTTAACGCAATCAAAGTAGATGCTTACTTTTCAATATTCTTATTTCCAGAAATGATAGCATGGATTTTAAAAGGACAAGAGATCCATCCATGAATATCATTTTAGGGCTTAATGTGTCCAACCCAAAGTAGAGAGTAAGGTCTTCAACAACCATTTAATTTTCTATAAATTTTTCTTTTCATTCTAGTTGATGTTTAAAAAAGATTATTTTCTGCATGAAATTAATAAACGTGGGGGTATTTGGCTTCGATAAACAATGATTTGTTGATACATCTGTAATGACTACTCCGATCAATGTTTGCTCAAGGATTCTCAGTTAATTTGAGGATATTAAAAAAAATTTCATTCGCGAATTTTTAGTCTTTATTATTTGTTGAAAGTTGAGCGAATCTGTAGCACATTGAATATTAAATAATGATTTCTGAAAACCTTTCCTGTGTTGAGACAAATTGATTTTCCTTGATCAATCGAGAAATATTGAGAGTCCAAACTTCATATTCATGTTTGGTATATTTCTAAAATCGATGTCAGAAGACCCTTTTCATCTGAAAAAATTGAAATATATTTTTAAAATATAAATTTAGTGAGTGGGACAAACATTTCAGTAATCCTACACATTTTCTCCATATTCTATTAGGTCTACTATCTCAGGTTAAAGCTAACGTGAAATGTACAATTAATATCACTAAACGATATGCTGTGTCCTTGGCTAGGCCAAGTAGTTCTAGTGCCTCAAATAAATTGGAAGTTCCATGTTCCTAGTTGGAGTCATATTCTCGTCTTATCACAATCATCACCCATTTCACTTTCGCATCTTTCGTTTAACGCAAATATTCGAAATTCCGAATGAAAGTCTCCAAATCGATATCTTTGAGATGATAAATCTTAACCATTTTTTAATCATAACATCATACAAGAAAATACCCTGACCTCGCAATGATCATCACACCCCTTTCCACTTTCAAATGAGACCATGCGTGTGAAGGGTCCTCACCATCTTATTTATTATCAAACAAAATCATTGTTGTCGTAATACCATCAAATGGTATTTGGCGATGGATGATCTTCTACTTCCATCCGTTCGTTAAACCTTGACAGCCATTACATAAATGAATTTTTAAAGTACATTTTTAAAGAAAATAATCACAAAATGAGGTAAACCGACAATCATTGATCCCACGACTGAAACCTCTTAATAAGAGGCAGGAGGGGAATATTCTTTCTGTCGCGCTTTAAATTTTAGAGGCTCCTTAATATTCTATCGCCGTAATTATTTATATAATTACCTTCAAATAATTCATAGCCGACGTAAATCGACTCAACCAATCGAAAATGATTTTGAAAATAGTAGCAAGCTTGTTAATCTTGGGTTTATGTGAAGGTAAGAATTTTTTAGCGATTAAACCTGATTATTCCAATTGATTATTAATTCATCCATTTAATTTATTCAAACAACTAACATTGGGCAGTTAACTTAATAAAATTGAGATTCACTAATAAAATTTTACCAGGACCTCCTATTGGGAATGAGACAAAGGAATGTCTAGATCTTCCTCCATATGAATTTAAGTACCCTTTTACAAAACCAAATCTAACGAAAAAGTATAAAATATGGAAAATAGCCATCATTTCAGATCGAGACAGAGCATCAAAAATTAACGACGTCAGTTGGGAAAGTCGTTTCAAGAAGGGGTCTCTAATCGTTGCCAAAGATTTCAAACGTGCCTATGTTAAGTGGGATCCGATGGGAAAGGACAAACTTATTAAATATGATTTGTCTCAAAAAGGCAGAGGCATGGAACTGTCAGAGCTAATAGTTTTTGATGGAAAGCTGTATACTTGTTGCGACAGAACTGGAATGGTTTACCAGCTTATGGATGACGGAGCAAGTGTTCTTCCCTTTGTACATCTCAATGACGGAGATGGTCAGAAAAATAAAGGTTGGTTTTCAACTTGAATACATTAAGTATCTATTCTCAACCTCTGAACAAAATTGCACCTTCCTTCTTTGAATATTCCACTGGCAAGTCTCTCAATGTAACGCTGAAGTCTGGTAGAAGCAATTTATTTGCAAAATTGTAGTGTTTTAACAATGTTGTATTTATCTTTAAAATGTATTTTTCCACCGTTAGTCTGAGTAGGAAGAAGTTTTATGTCAAAATTTTATCCGATCTATTTTTACGGAGATATACATAACAAGTTTTCGAAATAAGCCTGAATCGTGCATCAAATCAATTTAAAAACATTTAAGATCTCATTATTGACTTTATTTATTTATTTATAATCATTAAGACCGCATTCCTATTACCCAAACTGATTTTAATCATTTAATAACATTTATTCAGGATATAAATGCGAATGGATGACGGTCAAAGACAAGATGCTATTCATTGGATCAACTGGAAAAGAATGGTCAACGAAGACCGGAGAGTTTATGAACCATGATCCTGAGTGGATCAAAGTTGTCGATCAGCTCGGACTTGTGAAGCACGTCAATTGGACCGACTATTATTTGGCACTCAGAATTAAGACTGGTCATAAACCTCCCGGTTTGATTAAAACTTTCATTATAATGTTAAATATTAAGAAATGCGGGATGGCAGATAAAATAATCAAAAATAATTTTAATTATAAATTTACAACTTAACCATCAGTAAATTTTCACCTCAGTTTAGCTGGTTTAACTTAAATAAATCAATGCAGTTAATATCCATTCCATTAAGTGAATGTTGGCATATTTTTGAATGGATTCTGGCTTTTAAATTTTTTATTATTTTATGTTGTAACTTATTTTTGAAGTTGTGGAGTTTCAAAAAGAAACTGTCATTTAAACTAAGATACTAAGATTAACAACTTTGCTACTTTATGCGGGAGGCTTATGAATATTTTTTACTGCCGTAGGATATTTTTTCCACGAATCAGCTGTCTGGAGCAACGTTCATAAGCAGTGGTTTTTCTTACCAAGAAAAGTCAGCACTGAAACATACGACGACACCAAGGATGAGAAAAGATGTGGTAACTTGCTCCTTAGAACCGACGAAAAATTTACAGACGTAATCAAGAAAGAGATCGGACCCCTTAATATCAGTAGAGGATTCTCTTCATTCAAATTTATTCCTGAAACCAATGACGAATTGATTGTGGCTTTGAAAACGGTTGAAATCGGAAACCAAGTGGAATCCTACATCGGAGTTTACAATATCAACGGTCACGTCCCCTTTAAAGAAAAGTTCATTTCTAACGAAAAATTCGAGGGAATCGAATTCATTTGACTTACGTAATATTCGGCGTAATTAACAATTAAATATTAAGCCCTCAACTAATCAGATTTTAAACAATAAAAGTTGTTTTGGTCTTAAAATAAAAAGTTTAGTTAGATTTTTGGATTTTCGATCAATTACTGATTGATTAATCCTAAAATGTTGGAAATTTATAAAATGTGTAATGCTTGAAAACATATTAAAATATTAATAAATAGGCTGATATAATAAAAATCAAAATATTTTAACTTGAAGCAAACCATCATAAATTAAAATTTTAATAAGTAAAAAATTAGATAATTCCATTATTGGATAAT
Organism: Hirudo medicinalis; assembly: GCA_011800805.1. Lineage (NCBI taxonomy): Eukaryota > Metazoa > Annelida > Clitellata > Hirudinida > Hirudinidae > Hirudo > Hirudo medicinalis. Next base: position 48,824 of record MPNW01000199.1, on the reverse strand, counting down.
TTTTTTTAAATTTTGAAATTAGTCAAATAAGGAATGACTAAGGAATGACCAAACTAAGGTACTAACTGTTTAAAGTTTGCATAAACATAACAGAAATATACTCACATTAAAAATCAAACTTTTCCTTATGGAAATTGTTGTGGATTCTCTTTGATGAAGTATCAGTATCCCACACAACTGAGAAAGTGACGTGTTCCAAACTTTATATTCACGTTTGGTTCAATTCTAAAAATTGAATTTCAAAATGATATCAGAAGGTCATCTCACCTGAACAGAAATATAAAATTTGAAAATTTAAAAATTGAGTGGGACAATTAAATTTTGATGACCAAATAAAATTGTTGATATAATACGTGTATATCCTATCCGTTAAACATGAACAATTAATATAATAAAAATTTATTGATTACTAAATAACGGTAAGCGAAAAAAGTTCTGCTGAAAATATTGATCATTGATCTTGGCCTGAGACTAGTTGATAAAAGGCAGGTGAATTTTCTTTCAAAATTCGTGTCGCTTAATAATAATGTTTATACCTTAATAAAGTCGTTTAATAATTCCGGTCCGTGGAATTGTAGGTGATCTAATTTTAATATTACTTGCATCATATTATTATTGTTAACCTAACAAAGTAAGCTTGCTTGTTCGTGTTTAATAGCCGTACACATTAGTGTATTATATTTATTTGTCATTTGTTTGAAGAAGCTCAAATTTTAAGATGACGATGGTTACTTGTTTAAACCGATTAACAAAGGTTTTGCTCTGGTCTGATTTTTGATCTCACGAGCTTGACATGAGGATTATAGTCAAGCTTTGGTAAAGCAGATGATGAAACCGGATAATGAGTAGGAAATATTATTGCATAAGGAGTTAATAGAGATTGGAATAGTCACCTATATATTTGAAATCAATATTTGAGAGAAATTTTCACTGTTGAATGGAGATTTCTTTTGTACAGAAACGATGTAAATGTGAAGTAAGGACTCGTGTTTGTCATTAACAACCCGGAAATTCTAAGGTTTTCTATATCTTGATTTGTCTGTGTGGTTACATCATTAGCACTGTTAAGTCCCTATAATAAATCGTCTAAAATAATTTCTATTTAAGAACCGACAAAATAGAATCAATTAAGAATGATTGCCAAAGTATCAGTATTCCTGCTAATTCTGAATTTGAGTGAAGGTAAGAGCTAATCATAGAAA